>JAAGKR010002118.1:0-30839 GCA_011419295.1 Clarias macrocephalus | reverse complement strand
CCAAAATTTTTAAATTTGTGTTTTAAATTTGGGGTGGTTTAAAATTAAAAATTACGTCCCCCCCCCCCCCCCCCCCCGAGTCATAATTCATGCGTATCTGGTAAGGACACTCTAAAACATAGTACCTTGCTTCGATATTTTTTGCAATTCTAATGCCTGGCCCTTTCACTCCAAAATTCAAACGATGCTTTTAGAGGATGTGCATGAAGGACATGACGGATTCCAAAGTCGAGGGCTGTTAATCATCCCTCTTTCACTTCAGCTGTGGTGAAAGGCAGAGAAGGGAAAAAAAAAAAAAAAACGAAAACAAGAAGAGTGGCGCTCTCAAGGACTTAAGTACTGATATATTAAAGCTGTTTTTTAGAAGGGAGAGGGTCATTAGTGATTAATAGGTGGTTATAGTCAGGGTGATGAAAAGCAAGTAAGAGCAAAAACTAGAGATGAGTGTGAAGGAAAGCTGTGATCCTATCCTGACCCTATACAGAACGTTTCAGGGAGCTGTTCTATGGTGTGTGAGCTACTGTATGGGGAGTTTAGCGATAACGTAGCCTTAATTAATGTCGGTCCCATTGGGATTTAGGCTGGGACTATAGTGAACGTGACAAAAGTCATCACACGATCTGGACAGTCGTATTATATTGTACTGTAAATGTGACATATTACATCGAGCATGGATGCCAAATGCTGGGGATGTTTGTTTTAATCATAGAAGTCATGATCTGCAGCTATCCCTGTTTACAAATTAGGGTTAGGGATAGGGTTTAGCATTATTGGACTTTTTGATTTGATGTATGGCGCGGCATGGTGGCTTAGTGGTTAGCACTGTCGCCTTGCACCTCTAGGGTCCAGGTTCGATTCCCGCCTCAGGGTTTGTGTGCGTGGAGTGGGTGGGTTTTCTCAGGGCACTCCGGTTTCCTCCCACAGTCCAAAGACAAGCAGATTAGATTGGGAATTGGCATTCCCAAATTGTGTGCACTACTGTATGTGTGTGCCCTGCGATGGATTGGCACCCTGTCCAGGGTGTATCCACCTCATGTCCTATGTCTCCTGGAATAGGATCCTGGCCCCCCTGTATACAGGATAAAACTGTATAGATGATGAGTGACTGACTGTTTAATATGGAATTGTGATTGTTGATGAAAAAACAGCATAATTACTACATGAGACATTATTTTACAATAATTAACAATAAAATAATTAACAGTTTAATTAACAATAATTAAACTATGTGTCATACATATGATTATCAATCATTTACAGGCTTTTTCCCCCTTTTTCCTGTGCTTTGCCATTTTACCCTTTCTGTCGCAAACCTGCCATTTTCTAACCAGGCTTGGGATCGGCACTGCATGCAGTGGCTGGGTTGTATGGGGCGGACGGTTATGGGTCTTGCCCAAAAACCAAGCGGAGGTGACCTGGAGGTGGCAGGGCTCGAACCCCTGAACGCTCTGATCAGCTTGCCAGAGTCTCAACCCCCTGAATCGTCATTCACAGGCTTAAATGCAGAAAAATGATATCATAATCTGAACATCCTGAGAGCTCGTCCAGCTCTAGGCGCTATATTGCATCGTATTTAGGACTGATTATGATGTAGAAAACTGCAGAGAGAGAAATCCCACATGCAGTTTTCACCAAATCAAAGAAGCTGATGCCTTTTTTTTTTTTTTGGTTAACACATGCTATACATCTCGAGTGTCGGTATGCACACACTCACACTCACCTACACGTCCAAGTGACAAAACAGCAAGCACAAGGCTGTTGTCAGGAATTCGTTAGTTAATAGCGCACAGCTCTCGGCACCCACGTACGAAGTATATTTTTCATCAGCTGTGTCTCTGCGGCGCCATTCCGGGTCGCTGGCTCAGCTCCCGTAGAAACGTATGTAATATCCCACAAGCGTTCAATCACTTCAAAGGTCAAAGTGACAAAGTAATCAATGGGCCGTCAGGGGATGTTTAGGTCGCCACAGAAGGCTATGAAGAAAGCGCTCGAACGTTGACTCAACTTTCTCTGAGCTCGTTTAGCCGGCCCGCTATCGTTAGCCACTCATTCGCCTAATCTCATTTCCCTGATGAGATAACCTGCCATAGTAATAATTTATGTACACAAACCAAATTGCTTCTCTGATGGACTCCAGCTAATGTTAAATACATCCTGCTTCCAACGTAGTAATGATTATATTGAGGTTAAGTAAGTGTTTACTCTCAGGATCAAGTATAGCATCGGAATTAGTTTTAAAGACCTTGTAAATTCGATGGTACTGTAGGAGGAACTAGACTTATCCTGCAAGGCTCAATTTATTTTAATACTTATGAAAAAAAAACTAATAGTTTTGTTACATGATAGTTTATAATTGCATTAAAAGACCGCAGCAGACGAAACATAGAAATATATTGCAAAATTGAATGTTCAGTGGTTGCATACTCTTGCTGTATGTACTGTACTCTTATGGGCTTGTTTATCTTTTATCTCCTGCCTGGTTTTATATCCAGATAAGGTCACCTGTCAATCAGCGTAAGAGGGCCGGATCAGTTATTTCCTTTGGATTATGAGATAATAGTGAGCCAGTTTGAACTTTGAACCAGCTTTTGCAGCAATAGTAGCTAGTCACAAAGTGCAATAAAGCGATCTATCTATCTATCTAAAACACATGACACAGAATTTAAATTCTTTAATTGATTTAATTTGGAAACTAAAAAACATAAGATTTTTTTATTATTATTTTTTTTACGGTTTCCTATTAAAGGTCTCCCTTTATCCAAAATTTATTTTTTCACCTTTAAATTTTTAGGGTGAAACATCAAATGGGTCACCAGTGTGTGTGTGTGTGTGTGTGTGTGTGTGTGTGTGTGTGTGCGTGTGTGCGTGTGTGCGTGTGTGCGTGTGTGTAGGTTCCCAGGATGTGTAGGTAAGGTTCCCAATAATTCCATTTTGTATTAGCCAGCTATTAGATTTCTTATCCTAATGTGACCTCATATAAGCAGAGCCCCTCCCCCTCAGCAGTAGCCTGTTTACATGAACACCGAAACGATGCATTTGTATAAAGAGCGAAATCAGTGTGTTTAAGGTATTAAAAATGTATAATCTGAGAGGTATTTCAGCTGGAGCATTAACACACACACACACACACACACACACACACACACACACACACACACACACACACACACACACACACACACAAACACACACACACACTGGTGGATCTGTGTTGTAACTTGTTAAAGAAATAGTAAAGAGAACTTGCTAATGAAAACCTTGACCTGAGACTGTATAATTACTGAAAACTTCATCCAGTTCTTTTTATATACAGATTAAAAATCATTAATTTAAGATAGATTGACAGGTGAAGTAATATATTGAGCCCAAAGGAAATAATAAACCTAGAAATGTAATAAAAATATACTGAAAATGTACTGTATAGAGTGCACAAAAATTGATAGCATACAGACCTGTACAGTATGTCTGTGACTTGAATTAGATTTTGCTCAGATAAACATGAAAGCGCTTTGTATGTTGGGACGGTCGAGCGTTTGATTGAAACATCAGTCAAGTAGGGTGACTGTCCCTGAAGAGACTAATCTGTCCCTGTATCATGTCTTGACGATCACATTCCTGATCTCTGGAAGGAAGAGGTGCTGAAGCGCGAGGTGTTAGCGACAGGATGGGAAGACCGTGATCTGGCTCTTGTGTGAGGTCAGTAAACACAAAACCTGGGCTTGGATGTATATGTGGAAACGGGAGAAGATGAATTTCGAGGTGTTAAATTCTCAGCAGTAGCAGCCAGTCACTCAGACACTATAGGGAGTCACAGGGAGAACATGCAAACTCCAGACACAAACCCAAACGTGGGAATCGAACCCATGACCGTGTAGGAGGGACGCCACAGTGCTGACCACTATACAAATCTAAAGCAGTGTAGACACAAAGACATAGCGAGTAATAGAGAAAAAGTCGAACTAAACACTTTTGTTTCATGTTCTTAATTTTGTGCACAATTTTTTTTTTTTTTTTTTTACCAGGTAACAGCCTGCATGTTCCTAATTATTTTTTCTCAAAGGAATTACAAACTGAAAACCTATATAAGTTGGTCAAGATTCAAAACACAGATGTGGTTTCTTAGTAACTGCTTTATTGTGTGCCGTCTTCGGAGCACTTAATAAATCTTTATAAATCCGTTTTAATCTCCCTTAATATGGCAGCTCGCTGATTCTGTGACAGGTTTGTATTGGATCACAAGCCTTTTAAACTTAAAGTACAGATAACTGCAGACATTTAAACAAAAAAAAAAGAAGAAAAAGAAAAAATCCCACATACAGTTGCCTCGGTAAAGGATAAGAACAAATTGTTCTTTATGAACGTGATTTACAGAGAAACTTATCTACATTAATAAGAAAGTTTATGAACCCAAATATTATGTAATTTTTTTTTCTTCCAACAAAAGTTACAATAATGGACAAACTATTCTATTGCTACTTGTCAGTACTAATAAAAAAATATATATATGTTAACCTTCAGGTTAATGACTACAGAAAAACTAATTGTCGGCTGATGTTCTAATCAGTGAGATAATTCTGGTAGGAAAGTTTGGTTGCTGTTGAATTATAATCTTTTTAGGAACAGCTAGGATATATAAAACATTGTAGATATACTGTACAGCCCTCGTTTCATCATCTTTAATTCAATTAAATTGAATTATGTAGATTAAAGTAAAGAAATGGGGACAAATGTTCTACTGAATGGTACAATTTAAAAACTGGGTTTTAACATTTTTGTGTAACAACCTCAGCAGCAACCTCTTTTCCCCTCTCGTCTATTCCAACTATTCAGCATCAGCAGTATAACTAATCACCAGCTAAAGATCATCTCTCACCATCTGTACCTGTTTCTCACTTTTTCATCAGATGTTTTTTTTTTTTTTTTTTTTTTTTTTAATGCTTCAATGGTTCATAGGTCACTGTGTGGCTTAACAAACCAAACTAGACTGAGAACGAGAGCCAAAAAAGTCCTTCCTAGTGAACTTTTCCTTAAGACTACATTAAAAAAAATGTACAAGAAAGCAAAATATGAAAAAAATCTGGGGTGTCTTAAGAATTTTGCAGAGTAACAATCTGAAACCAAGCAATTGCTACAGTAAAGACCGTAAAATTGTGTCATGTTCATTGTTTTCATCACATGAGAATAGAAGCATAATTGTGGATACCACGTTAATCATAAAGGTAAGATGAATCCAAATAAAGACAGTACATCTCCTGACGCTCACATCTCTTACAGATTACTCCGTTCTGTCAATGGTGCTCGTGGCAACAACAGACATCTGTTTATTTAATCCGTTTATTCTTAGACAAGCATCTGTCATACTGTGTGCAGGAGTTCTTACTGTAGAAACGATAATGTATTCGATGGAACGTGTTGATGTATACTGTACCTGTACACGAAGTACAAAGTAGGTGGGCAAAGTTCACAAATCTTGTACTTGAGTAGAAGTAAAGAGACCCCCGGTACAATATAACTCAAGTAAAGGAAAAAGTCATCTGTTTCCATTTCTACTTGAGAAAAAGTACAAAGTTGACTTGGCTTGTATCAGCTGGCTGCAACGTTTAAGTCACAGTAAGACTCTCTCTCTCTCTCTCTCTCTCATTTGCTTTTCGTCTCCTGTGAACGTGCTATTTTCATCGCTGTCTGAAACCACCTCCGCTCTTGATTTCAAACACCTGCTACATGATTGAGCATTTTATGGAGGGAAGGCAATCATGCAATTACATATGATAGTCAGCAGGTGGCGCTTCAAATACTATGCCGGGCTGTACACGTCTAAATATATTTGACGTAGAATGTAGTGGAGTAAAGGTAAAAACATAGACTAAAAAAAAAACTCCTAAAGTAGAATGGTACAGTAGCAAATAAAATGTACGTAGTTACCCTTTCACCTCTGGCTATGATTTGCTTTGAAGCCAGAATAACGGTCTGAGCCGCTTATTTTTAAGTTTGCCCCCACATTCTGACCAATCAGAACACGGTACAGTACGCATATCTTCCTCGATTATTAAAAATGCTCAGTAATTTCAAAAACTACACAAACGTTTTTTTTTTTCCCTCAT
Source organism: Clarias macrocephalus (assembly GCA_011419295.1). NCBI lineage: Eukaryota > Metazoa > Chordata > Actinopteri > Siluriformes > Clariidae > Clarias > Clarias macrocephalus. Next base: position 24,738 of record JAAGKR010002118.1, on the reverse strand, counting down.
GAAGGCCTTAACAGTTTTTCTCTCTTCTCTCTCTTAAAGAAGAAAAAGCTAAACTTTTCAGAAAACTTTTTTTTTTTTCTGAAATTTACACTACAGTTGAAGGACCTGCAGGATCTACAGTACGCAGAATTATTTTCCCGGCTTGGTGAAAGTTTGATTATTTCCATCCGTTGTTGCAAATTACAACCAGAGGCAAAGCCGTCGTTATTGTTCTCGGTTTAATTCCTACCACCCACCGGGAGATGCTGTTTGAAATTAAAATGACTTGCACATCTTTTTTTTTTTTTTTTTTTTGCGAGAGATGTTTCTGATGCAGGCTTCTTCCCGCGATACGTTCTCTCAGGAGTTGTTTAAGAGCAGAGAAAGGCAGCTGCTTTTTAAAAAGCAATATCGGGGAGCGTCCGCTTTGATATTCTCTCGCGCAGGTGGTTCTTTTCTGGGACACAGATGAGATGAGGTTGCGACAAACGGCACGCCGTCGTGGCGCTTTTACCGTTTAGAGGCTGGTGATCAGAAAATTGAATCTAAATAAGATTCCTCCATGAAAGCCACGTGCGCTTGTTCCTACATGATGAACAGTGATATATTCTGCGGAAGTGATTTCCTTCTTTAAAAAAAAAAAAAAAAAAAAATCTTGATTCTACCAACTTCCCAAATCTGGAGTATTATAATTTTTTTCCCCTTTGTTCCTGCACGATGCAGATTGAAATGTATTTACAGATGTTTTATAGGCTCTTTGAATAGATATAATAGAAATGTTCTTGCGAGCAGCAGCTCATTCTTTTCTCTTCTCCCTTTTATTTTTGGCAGATAAATATTTTCGCGTTCGGTTAGATGCTGATGATTTGAAATGCCTCTCTGGTGAAGTGTCTCTTACAGCCTCCTCAGTCTATGAGTATTTAATCGCTCATTATCAGAATAACATTCACACACACATGCACACACACACACTTGCACACAAACAAGTCTAAATGTATTAATGTCAGCCAAGCTGTTAGAGAGCGTCTACGGCTTAAAAAAAAAAAAAAAAAACGATGATGAAATCTCTTAGTGGTGCGTTATTGATGTAGAGGTACTTCTGGGATCCCATTTACTCATCTGCCTTTCCGACAAACAAATTTTAATGAGAAGCCACTCGGTTCATTCCTGATAGCATCTTGACGCACGCAGCTCCCGCTCGTCCTCCGAGGTGATGCTACTCGAATAAACTGTAGTTATCAATAATCTAAAGCGGCAGCGAGGACTCGGTATTCTCCACGCACGCCGTGAACTTATTTGATCCGATCTCAGGTAGGCATAATGCTAGTTCATGAGATTATGGTTGGATTGAAATGGAATCAGGATGTGTTTCATCTGTTTACCAATCTGAAAAATATGGAAACGTAAGTGATATCTCAAGTCACTGGGTCATTGTTCAGGTAAAACCACTCTGGTTTATATCAATCCAGTAAGATCTTAATAGCATGATTTAAAGTGATTGAAAATAAACACTATATTTTCCTTCAGTAGGACTAAGAGGACCGAACATGTCCGCTCAGCCGATCTCCAGAATCGTATGGAAAGTCTTCCCAGAAAGAAGATGGTTATGATACATGGGAAGAGTGAACCATTTCTGGAAGAGGATGTCCTTCAGGATGTGCTTGCTTAAGTGTTAAGCCATATAGTGTACCAGAATATGACGGCTTGGAAGTACAAAACACATCAACAAAGCAAAAAAAAAAAAAAAAAAAAACATCAGAAAACCTGAAAACAAAGCAAAAACAATACATCCATCTATTTATCTATGCTACGTATCATAGGGTCATGGGAGTTCAGAGCAACAAGTAAGGGGTACACCCTGGACAGGGAGCCAACTCATCACGAGGCACAAATTCACAATCAGTGACCCACAATTTTGGAAACACCAATCAGCCTAGACCACATGTCCTTGGACTGTGGGAAAAAAAAAAAGAGACGACCCACCAAGGACGGGGAGAACATGCATACTCCATATACGCACACATCTCGCCAGTGAGATTTGAACCCCCAACCCTGGATGCATGAGGCAACCAATGCTAACCACTAAGCTGACGTCCTACATACCAAAACCAAACGTCAAATAAATCTAAATTAAAGACAAATCTGCAAATTCAGAAACACAACAGCAAAAACAGTGAAAGGAGGAGAGAACCGAAACCATGACAGCAAATTTGAAAACATCATGGACACAAACACGAAACCAAAAGCACAAGAGCTATCGTTTTAACATTCCAGCTTCCTGAGTAGGAATTGAGGAGGAGTTATGAACTTTTACGCGATTAGTTAATATGCATATTTTTCTAACACACTCCGTTACACACCCATCATTATACACATCCCTAAATCAGCCTGATTCTTACAGAAATCAAAATCACTCAACTGGATTTAATAGTCGTGTAATCGTGCAGTTTATAGTTTATAGCTTATTGACCCCTGGAGAAAAGGAAGATCTTTTCATTGTCTTTAGAAAAATGTATATTTCGCAACATTTGTGTTTAACAGTAGGTTATTAATTGAGCCTTGGGTATACTTGCTCAAAAATATGATTAGAGCGAACAGAAGCTCAGCTCTGACTCTTCCTGACACTCTCGCATTCCACTCTGTGTTTATCAAACTGATTATGGACCCAGATCTATGATTATTCTCATCTCACCCCATGTAATCCCTTTTAATAACTATAGCAAAGAGGAGCGCGAGAAAAAAAAAAAAAAGCGATGCTAGACCAGCCAGGTTGTTCGTCGAAATTCAATATGATCTGAGATAACCGCGGCACATGCTCTTCTTTCAACTTTATACCGGTCAGCAAAAACGGATAAATGTCACATGTGTTTTGTCGATGTTATTCATTTCATGATTGGGATCGAAGTTATGAAGAGAATCTATTAACAAATGTTAAATGCGCCTCGTAAATCAGCGCAACTAGATTGTTGCTTCAGACTTGACCTTTCAGAAGTGCTAGTCCAACTCTTACGGCGAATTTGTCACAAACCAGGACGCACGTCGTAATGTGGCATGTAACACGCTCTATACGGATGCGTGCAAGATTGCAGGCGTGGTTTGATCATCAACTATGAGAACGTTGAATCGGGAACGGCGCTCGCACTGACCAGTCCTCAGAAATAAAGCTTAGATTTTCATCGTTGATGGAGTGGTACCTAAACGGTTCATGGTCGTTTATGTCAGACGAGAAGGATTTGCACCCAGTTCCAGTTCATCATAAGGGTGTTAAAGCCTGGCCACTACTCCATCCTTGGGAAACCGTGTCCTTATGGAGCTGGTTTTCACTTTTGTGATATGGCCAATAGAGTGCAGTAGGTGAAAATGAGCAAATGTTCCATTTCTAAAAAACAGAAATGAGAACGTTTTAATCCTAAACATTGTTCAAAGCACTTTATTGAACACTATCCAAACTGGTTACTCCAGCTGTGTTAGAAATAGCGCCGCTGGTGATCTTAATTTTAAGGCTACCAGGGAAATCCAAGTGTCAAAATGAGGCTCAGGGTTTCCCCTTTCTTACCATCATCATCTTACTGTACTCATCATTTAAATGATCTCATAATAGGGTGTGGAATTATTATTATTACTACTATTATTATTATTTTTTATTCCTGAGGTGCACCTCTTGAAAACAAACTCCCACTGGCCATATCCCAGGAACCTGACATGATGCAGTAATAAACCTGGTATCAAAATAGAGCTTATTGGACCAGAAATCTGGAGAAAATGTGCTATTCAAATCACCCAAAATATGTGATGTAATATGACGAGTGACATATCCATAGATCATAGGGTAGTAGAACGTTTCAACCTCACAGTCCCAGGTTAGATCATAAGCTTGAAGTATTGTCTGTCCTGGCGATTTCGCATGTTCTTCCTGTCTCAGTGTTCTCCAGTTTCTTCAACCTCAGTACATGGAATAGTTTTGGTGTCTCTAAATTGGCACGTGCATCCAGGTTGTATTTCACCTTGCATTGGGCTTGCTGAAGTTATACATAGTCCCTGGATCCACTGAAAATCCGACCTCAGTAAAGAATGTTTTTTTTTTATTTTTATTTTTTTTAACCATACCCAAAAGCTTTTATGCAAGCTGCAAAGAGTTTACAATCTTGCAATGTCTTTTTAACTTTTGGAATGATAACTTCAAGGTTTTTATGTTTGTCTGTCTAGGAATACGTTTTAGAGGAATGAAAGTCTTTCAGTTAATTAAGAAAGTATATTTTAAATTATTCTCCTAACATTTTTTCTCAGCTTTATAGATGTGTTGCAATGTAATATTTTTTTACTTTCAACTTTGAAAGTACTGTACCCTGCAGTCACAGTATCTCATTGGTAATGCAAGTGTATACAGTATATAATGTCCAGAGTGATGTCCCAAAACAAATTCTGAAGCGTGTTATTATTCATTTAAACTCATCCAGGGTGCATAAATATTCTTCACCATGATACAGTTACATTAGCCATCCGTCCATCCGTTATCTATACCAGACTTAGAGTCTCAGGGGTCCTGGAGCTTGTCCCAGAGATCTTAGGGCACAAGTTATTGATGGAGTGCCACTTTATTGCAGGGAATTTATGCACCCAATCATGCACTATGGTTAGATTCGAAACCCCAATCCTGGAGGTGTGAGGTCCCAGATAGCAAACTGGTTCTGGGTTGGAGTTTCAGCTGTTTGACCCAAATGCTGTGTGCCGAAAGTCAACCAGACCAATGCCGGAAACGGACCAAACTCAGCTACAACTACTAGCTAGATTATGTATAGTATGGTGTAATATTTCCTAGAATTTGTAATTCTGACTTGCTACTTTAAATGGCTCTGTAATCAAAGTACAATATTGGTAACACTAATTATCCATTCAAAATTCTTGTCCAGCATATACTGCCTTAAACATATCCACTCGCTAGGGTACTTGTACATATTGCAGTTCATTGTGTCCTTTTTGCTTTCATACAGGGCTGCAAAGCTTCCAAAAAAAAAAAAAAAAAAAAAAAAAAAGCATCTTATATAGCAAATGAGTTGCAGTTAGAATGCTGGAATGGATTTTATAATCTTTCCCAGTTTTTCTGCTCTGTTTTTCTCTACACTTGGACTCCTGCATCTCTTGGCTGACACTTTTTCTAACACTATGAACATCTTATGATAATTGTAGAGCGCTTTTGGAAATCAGTACCCTGGTGTTTCACTGAAACGAACATTATGACTGGGAAATTCATTCGGGAACGCCTCGAAGATGCTGCACCTGTACCGGTTTGAATTTGGTGAAAAAAAAAAAAAAAAAGAACATTGCTTTGCACCTGTATGTTGAATGAGTCATTCTGTCGCACCTGCTAAATTGGTTAAATTACTAACTATGTCTTTGTGTACATCACTACCCGCACACGGAGGTGCACTGGTTGCCAAATAATGAACGGTTTGGCTTGACAATTGCAGTCCCTGGAAACAAAGCCTCCATTACACCCATGCAGTTTGGCTTGCAAGTGCATAGAGCTCTTATAAAACGTTCTTTTCCCACTATATGGCGAGGTCCATTGATTTGTGTTTCTTTACTCTGAACCGCATGTTTACATTCGCTGCTCCGAGGCGTGGGTGCGTGACCCCATTCACGGCTTTCTGAGCATGTGGCCCACAGGGGAAACAAAAGTGCTTTTCTAAACGTGTTCCTCTGTGCCTCGGCTGCAGTTTGGGCCAATATTTATTTGGGGGCTTGTCCGTAAAATGCCACCGATCGGATGGACCTTTTGAATCGGGAAGTTTTTTTTTTTCTGTCTTTCTTTTCTTTCTTTTTTTTAAATGCATGGTTTGGGCTGCACCAGCCAGACAAGTTGCTTGAAAGGTTGTCACTACAGAAATTAGTAGAACATTTACGTTAATAATGCTAAATTTTAGATTTTTTTATTCGTCTTTGCTCGCGCCATCTGGGTTAAAAGACGTCGTATTTGCGCGACCGCTCATTCCTTTCAAACAACGGATTACATTTAGCAAAAAATTTAAATGCTTTGGATTTTGCTCGGGAGGACGGCAAGAAATTTGTTGCGGTTCCGAAAAAGAAAGAAAACTACCGTATAAGCCTCGCTTTAGCTTTTAGTTGCAGCTATAGCTAGCACTGCTAAGAAATATCCGCACTGCCAGTGTTAACTGTCGATGTCCGGCACCCCACGCATGTGCAGAGGCAAAAGTCGCATGGCATCTAATTCTGACTGTTCTTGTTCGAATAGCCGTGTATTGCATATGCATCTGATCTAAAACCATATTCAGACAGCCCTTAAAAAAAATTATTCTTTGTCACAATTAGCATAAAAATAGTATTTGAGTCACTCCAGGCTGGAACGTAGTCATACTGTATACCTGTGATTTGAATAAGAGCTGAAACTCCTGTTAGAACTGCTGTTATAAATGAATAGAAAATAAAGAGATGCCTTCTAACTGGAAAAAAATAACTATTTTATCAAATACTATAATAAAATACTGTAATATCTTTTTTTTTTTTTAGTTCATGTACAAATCAAGTGAAAATCACAATATCTTACTCTCGTCTCAAGTTAGTGTTTTGTGTAATGCATGAGGTCAGATTCAGGACCTTATCTAAATGTCAGGGGTTTTTAAGTACAGTGAGAAATGGTTAGATTGCTTGACCGTGACTCTCCCTCACTCACTCACTCACTCACTCACTCACCCTGGACAAGGTGCCAATCCATCGCAGGGCACACACACACACACACACACACACACACACACACACACACACACACACACACACACACACACATACATACTGTACACATATTCACACACTCATTCACACACTACAGGCGATTTGGAAACACCAATTAGCCTAATCTGCATGTCTTTGGACTGCTTGAGGAAACCCACCAAGCACAGCCGGGGAGAACATGCGAACTCCATACACACAGAGGTGGGAATCGAACCTGGCCGCCCAACCGCAATACAATGATGTCTTAAATTCCCGTGTAATAAAGTAAATAAACCCTTACTGTGGTCTAGCGTGTATAGTATAACAATACACAGATTTACCAGCATCACCAATTCTCATATAAAAATACTCGGGTTAATTAGGGGTTAAGGACTGGAATCTTGTTTGTACCTGCGCTAATGATGTTATTCTTACGAGCACGTCGTCTTCACTCTGTCCACATTCATAACGATTTCTGATTGCATTTCAAACAACATAAAAATTTTTTTTTTTGTTTGTTTGTGCTCGTGTGATGTGAAAGCATCTTGAATTAGCTTGAGGATTAGTGTACTCCCACGGTAAATGCTGTATCACAAACGGCCCGGATTTGTCCGATTACAGCCGCGTAACGGGCTCAAGGTTACAGATAAGCGTTAAAAAACATGACCTCTTTGTGACCCTGATCATAATGCCTATGTGAGCCGCGGATTTAACCGCTCGTGGCGGGAGCGGCGTCCCAGCTCTGTGGAAAAACACATTAGATTACAAAGATGATAACTGGTTACCTAGGAGAGGTGTATTTTACACAAACACACACACACACACACACACACACACACACACACACACACACACACACACTTCAAGCTGCACATACACCCACACACACAACCCACCAGAGGCTTATACCTGCACTCAAAGACATGATCAAACCTGACATGCCGGTGAATTGACGACGCCGACCGTTAAGAAACATGTAAACGCTTATTAATTGGATCATTGCGAAGCGAGCGCTAAACTAATTGCAGCATTCTGACTCTTAATTGCCGAATGGCTGGATTCCGTTTAGAATGCTAATGGCCGAGACAGCTGGTGCACAGACGCTTTCTGTTTTTACTTTCCTTGTTTTTTTTTTTTTTTCCCCTCCTCGTTTTCTCTTTTGCTTATTTGGATCATCTTCCAGGACGGCGTCCAACACACAGTCAGGGATTGCGCGCGTGCCCGAATTGTGTGTGTGTGTTTGTGTGTTTGTGTGTTTGTGTGTTTGTGTGTATGTGTGACTATTTGTGTTGCCGGGTGGGCTCGTATGCGTGCTTTCACCGAGAGATAGAGCGAGCACGGAGAATAAAACACTCTCTCATTATCTCCAGGCCACAGCCTTGCTCTTCCACCGCTCCCCCAAGACCAGACAGTGCGTACGCATAATCACACAGGCCTAATTTAACCCCATTACAATAATTCATGCACATGTAGGAAAGAGAGAGAGAGAGAGAGTGAGAGAGAGAGAGAAAAAAAACGACACCAACCTCTGCCACTCATTACATATAATTAAATCGAGAGGAAACAGTCATGGTCACATGCCAAATTATTTCACTCTGGTATATATTTTTTTCTTCTCACAGCACTGATGACAGTTTTGGTTAGTCTCTCCTACTACTTTGTAGCCAAACAAAATACAAGCCGCGTCCTGGTTGCCGTCTCGTCTCGATATTTTTAATCATTTCGTGCCGGCCGCTTTATCTCCACAGATCAGTCTCAGGGCACCAGATCCAGATGTGACAGCGGCGGTACATTTTTAGCCTATTGATCCGATCTGCGAGTTTCCCGCTTGCCGTAAAAAGAGACCGTCGATATGTTTGTTACAGCGGAGGAGCAGAATAGGCCTCCCGGTGACTGCGAATCCCTTTGACACTTTATGGATCTTTCTTTGTCTGCCATCCTGTTTGGTTTTTTCTTTTCTTTTTTTTCTTCTTCTTTGACGGGACTCGGTGCGATTCTTTAAAAATAGCCTTGCTTCTGTCTGTTTGTCCCAATGTGTCTATGGGAAGCACGAGTCTCTCGGCGAGCGAGTAAACTCTGCTCTCTGCTCACATGTGCTTCAGGGCTGATCAGCGTGTGATGCGAAGTGTTAATGAGCTCTTCTTAATAAAAACAGACTGAGCGTAAGGATGTACTGTAGCAGCGACTCTGTCTCCTCTATTCATTATATTATATTAATAATAAGTATTATTATTACAGTATTATTAGTATCAATATTATTATTATTATTATTATTATTATTATTATTATTATTATTATATTAATAATAATATTACATCTACTACTGCTGTATCTTCAACTTTGCTTTAATAGATCTGAGTCTTCAGTTTCAAGGTCTCTCGCTATCTCTCTTTTCTACAGTTCCCATCTTTTCAGTCTCTTTACCTCTTTTGCTCTAGTCTTCTTCTGTTCTCTCCCTGAACTCCAACTTTGCTTTAATATCTCTGACTAGCTCTCACTCTTTCTTTATTTAGTTTCAGTAATTCTCTCTCTCTCTTTCTCTCTCTCTCTCTCTCTCTCTCTCTCTCATTTTCCTCCTGTTCACTGATGAACTCTCAGAAAGTGAAGATCAGTAATAACTGCAAAGAATCAGAGAGTAAAGCTGTTGCCACTTATTATGCCACGTTTGTTTCTTTCTCTCTCATTCTCTCTTTTTTTTCCCCTCTTCACAGAGATGGCTACATTACGCTTTGGGCAGCACATTATTAAAGCATCGGCTGTGTTTCTGCAAACCGACCTGTCCTTCGCTCTGGTCAATCGGAAGCCCGTGGTTCCTGGCCGTATCCTTTCTCTTTATTCATTTATTTGTTTATTTATTTTTTATGACCTTTTGTTGCTCCCGGTAATAGTGCCAATCCGCGGTGCAGCGTTCTTCAGCTCACGGAGCAGGTAGGATGCTTGTCTTGCTCATCTACACACATCTACACACATGCAAGAGAACACGGTGTACTCGATACAGCCGTGTCACCGTTGCTCAGCAACAGGTTCGAGTCCAGTTTGACCTTCAGTTTAGAGGGTGCGTATACAGATGTTTACAGAGAGGCCTTGCAAGGGAGAAGTTCTCCGGGGGAACATGATGAGCTGCTGAACCAAAGAAGAAAAACAAATCAAGGTCTGTAGTTCCAGAGAATCCTGTCCGTTTAGTGGCGCTGAATAGGGTCAGCACAATCGCTAGCGATGATGGCATGTTACGTAAACGTATATGAACAGAATTTCATTGAAGTGGTGCTAAGAGCATAAACACAAATCATAACACACTATAATATTTATGTAACATTCATCTATTTCACATGACAAGTAAAGCTGACACGCTGCCATTTTGGAGATCACTGTATATCCAATGCCGCTTTAAATCCACTTTATATCTGCTGCCATTTTGAGGATGAATATACAACTGCTGCCATTTTCTAAGCCTCTATGTAACTGCTGCCATTTTGAGGACCACTGCGTAACTGTTACCTCTGCCTTTTTAAGGACCACTGCATTACTGATGCCATTTTGAGGACCACTGTTTAAACGCTGCCATTTTGAAAACCACTGTATATCTGTTGCCATTTTAAAGATCACTCCATGACCGCTGCCATTTAGAGGACCTTTGCCTAACCGCTTCTATTTAAAGACCACTGCATTACTGCTGCCATTTTGAGGACCACTGTTTAACCGCTGCCATTTTGAAAACCACTGTTTATCTGTTGCCATTTTAAAGATCACTTCATGACCGCTGCCATTTAGAGGTTGCCTAATCGCTTCTATTTCAAAGACCCCAGCACAGCTGTTGACATTTTGCAGACCGCTGTATATCTGCTGATTATATCAGGACCACTGCAATAATCACTGCCATTTTGAGGACCACTGCAATAATCGCTGCCATTTCGAGGACCACTGTATAAGCGCTGCCATTTTGAAAACCACTGTTTAACTGTTGCCATTTCAAAGACCACTGCATAATCACTGCTTTTTAGAGGACCTTTGCCTAACCACTTCTATGTCAAACACCACTGCACAGCTATTGCCATTTTGTAGACCACTGCAATAATCGTTGCCATTTTGGGGACCACTGGCATTTTAAAAACCACTGTTTATCTTGTTGCCATTTTAAAGACCACCGCATAGCCGCTGTCACTGTGAGGACTTTTGCCTAACTCCTTCTATTTCAAAGACCAATGCACTGTATGTCTGCTGATTATTTGAAGACCACTGCATAACCACTGGCATTTTTAGGAACACTGCATAACCACTTGCATTTTAGGGACCACTGCTTAGTTGCTGCCATTTTGTAGACGACTGTATAACCAATGCCATTTTAAAAACTACGGTGTATCTCTTGGGGTGTACCTGCTGCCATTTTGAGGACAACGGTATAAACACTGCCATTTTAAAGTCACGGCATAACCGCTGCCATTTTAAGACTACTACAGCTTTGCTATTTTATGGACCACTTGATTCCTGCTGTCATTTTAAGAATCGAAGACCCGAATAAATGACTGACTATATCAGTATCATTGTCTCATTTTGATTCATTTTGTATGACTATATGTAATACAGCTTATCCAAGCAGAGGTGTACCAGATTTCGCTCTTTTATCCAGCCTACAACATCTTCTTTCAAGCTAGTTAATCAGTAGCTAGGACAACTAGCACAACAACTGGTAAATCAGTCTCAGCAACAAGAGTCGCTAACATTTGCACAAGCTATTTAGTGAAATATGAACCAGGAAAGCGCAAATTTGATGAGTCAAAAATAAAGTTTGGCTAGTTATCAAAATAAATGCCATAAAAAAAAAAATAAAATAAAATAAAAAAAAAAGGATTTTAATTGAATCCGTATTTTATCTAAAGCATGGATTTAACCAGCCATCTCATGTAGTATGAGAAAACCCCGAGAGTAACCATGAAGTTGCGAACATCTAACACAAGACTGATTAAATTGTCAGAGGGCACTGACGTGTAACAGAACTTGCAGAATATATTCCGAGCCGGTATACGCATTGCTCATATGGTGGAGTAGCAGAGATGTCAAAACTTTAATTAATTCATTTACTGTGGGAGGTAAAGTGACAGCTGCTGTGATTGCTCATGCAATCAGGAATATGCATTTTTAAAACTTGTTGTCATTAAATATTTCAGACGGATGAATGCCACTGAAGCATTAAGCACCCGTATCAGCCATTTAGGCTTGTTCGTGATCGTGTGTTTGTTCGTGACCTATGGGTCCACTGGGCTATCTCTAATTTTGTGCAGGTTTAGGACTCGTTCCTGGAACTCAAATGATTTCAAATGAGTATAAATGTGCCTATTTTTAAAGAGCTGGTCAGAAGCTACATTTAGCCTTAGGATTATTTGAAACCACATCCTCTGTGTTAGTTCATGTGCTCAAGGCTTTCACAGCCAAAATAAGAAACCCCTTCTAGGAAATGTATAAGGAATACAAAGTGCCTCGAATCATCATTTGTACCTGCACCTGTCTTCCCGCCTGAAACAAAATGCAACGTTTTTTTTTTTTTTTTTTGCCTATTAATCTTATTGCTAATGTAAACCTTGCATATTTTAGCATGATTTTCAGCACTGATTTGTTTGAATAATTCCTCTGGAATAATAATCAGTTCTTGTTTTTTTTTTTTTTGGAGAGATGTTGAAGTGCTGTTCGAGCTTATGTAAGTTCTCCTCATTTAGATTAGGTGCTTATGGAAATAGTTTTCTTGTTGTATTGTATTGTATTGTATTGTATTGCATTGTAGGGCATTGTATCGAAGGGCAGTGCTACACTCCTGAAGGCTTGAGGGGGTACAGTGTTCTGGAGCCATGATGAATACATTAGCATGCCTTAGACGAAGCTTCTGTAAGCCTGAGAACTTGTTCTTTCTGCTAAACTCCGTGATCATTGAGATGTTAAAGGGCAAGGCTTGGATGTACAGATGCAAGTGAGAGAGAACAAGAGTTCTGTGAAGTTGCGCATAAACATGTTTGTCTCTTTTTTTTTAACGATGTATTTTAAATATTCCGGTTGGTGTAGGATGGTGGGTGAAAGTATTTCTCCCGATGAGCATCAGCAAACTGTCACAGTTCTCGTGTAGTGCTATCACAAAAGGCAGAAATGAAGAGCACTCATACTGTACAAACATTAATGGTCTTCTGAAGAACTGGCGGAATTTAGAATGCAGGTTTTCTTACTGAGCAAGTTTAAAACCATATATATTTATTCCAACAAAACGCACTTGAACTTAAGAGTATGCATGAATGTGAATCATCACGGAGAACACATACAGTACAAAAAGTGTGTGTGTGTGTGTTTTATTTTTCAATTTTATTTATCTGAAAGCTCTTTGGCAGCTAAATGTTCCCAGTACCCTATAGTCAGTGCATTCAACATACTGTACAATGCAATGTTGTACACCCACCAACATGCAACAGGCTTGAGCGCATTTTTAATGATCTCGTAAACATGCTGTTTAAAGACCATATTATCGTATCGGCTTGCATGTACTGTAGTTATGTGCAGTGAGTGCTGTCGAAAGAGTCATCTGGACAGATGTGATTTCATGTCATCTGTGTACTGTATTAGAACAGTACTGAATACTACATCACATTACAGTATATCACATGGTTTGGATGTTGGTAGAGGAACCTTTTGAAGAGATCACAGTACTGTATCTGTATTAATGTGTCTCTAACAGTCAGAACGCACTCTTGCAAGATCAGAAATAGTGACTAGGAAAGCAGATTTCTCACAGACAAGAAAACAACAAGTAAGGCTAAGATGGCTTTGATTTTGCATAGAAGCCATATTTTTATATAGGTCTAATTGCAAACGTCTGCATCCTCCAGGGTTTTTTCATTGAAACTTTCAAACATTATTTCCATTAAAGAATTTACTAAAGAAAAATGAATTATTGTCTGAAACTTTGTTGTGCTGGGAAAGAAAAAACAACAACAACTTGCACATCATGTGACCGCCCTTAGCTTTGATTACGGCACACACTGTGGTTGCTCTATTCATGTGTGAAAATGATTCCTCATGCTCCCAGCCTCACTCTTTCACAATTTCTGAAAGTCCTGAATATGGCCTTGCCTTCAAGGGAAAAAAAAAAAAAAAAAACTCCATATATGTGCATTCAGGTCGTCAGCTGACTTCATTTTATTGCCACATAACGTTGCTGAGTCTAGACCCGAGCACATCATAACACTGCCGTCGCTTTGGATTAGGGTCAATCTGAACTCATCGGACCGCATGACCTATCTGCATTGCTACCGTACGAAGTGTAATTTCTATGCTCCTTATCAAACTGAAGCCTTTGTTTCTGACTAGTCTCGGTAACAAGTGGTTTTCTTATGGACACACAGCTGTTCAGTCCCGATCCAGTGAATTCTCATCATATTGTTCGTCTTGAATTTCACTATTAAACATATCTGTGATGTCCGCCATGGATTTTTATAATAATACATTGGAGTGTTCTTAACACAATTCCCAATTTTATCCTTCTCAAACTGGGACTCTTCTTTGGTACCATTGATACGATGATTTTTTTCATGACCTAGTTGAAACCAAGCAGTATGTCGAGCCACGTTACAGCTCCAGTACTAAGAGGCAGATATCATAGATCTACTGTACATGCATGTGTCATCAGTGTTTTTGTAACACACGTCATTGGTTCTCATGAGATTTGCACGTCTGCGTAGATTGCATGTACAGTATGAGTCTCCGTGCCCTTCCACCGTCTCACTAACCTGTATTACCTGCACAAACATGTGGCATTCTTGATAGAACCTCCTACTGTGTTCTCATATCCTCTGAAGCTCCTCCTTTGAATACCGTTCTGATTGCATAGAAACGCACTGCAATGGAACGATGGAGTTCTTTCTAGGGTAGAGAAGCTGATTGGCTTCGCGTGACATGGTAGGAGTTTGTATGCATCTCAGCGCAGCCTGAACTTCTGCTGCAGGACTGGATGGAAAGATTGCGTCCAGTCTCTTTTGAATTTCATGTTCACAAGTATGGATTTCATGGTTATTGCTTTCACGGTCGCGAAGAACGGATTTGCGAAGTCTGTTTATTTTCAAATTTTTGCTATGAGAAGTTCAAATTTGTATTGTGTTACAGTAGGCTTAGGATGTAGGACTGTTGATTGCAATGGAAAGCAATAGCAAAAAAAAAAAAAAAAACGAAATAAATAAATAATACGATCGGCAAACAATAAAATAAAATAATAATAAAAAAACAGAAATTGATTCTTTAAACACGTCAGTTAGACGAGTGGCCTCCCGACAAAACCCCTCAGTGGTATTTGAACATTAAATTCATATACTAGCTTCCAGGCAGCAGTAATCAACAGTCAGATTCATTTGACAATAAGTGTCTATTCATCTTGTTAATTTACCCACAAATCCATTATAGGATCCGTGCAGCCAGAGAGCGCTTAAGTAAACACTATAAAATCCCCGTCGGAACATTTTACCAGTCTATGCATCACCTATATGGGACAACCACTCTCTCGTATCAGCAAAGGCAATAGCCCAGTCAAGATGTTTCTCAATACAGATGCCGCTCAAATGGCCCTGTTTCTGAAATATACGAGACGTTCACGGCAGTTACTTAAGCTTTTGGCTCGCACAGGTAGAGTTCAGTTGCATAGTCATAGCTCTGTGCCAAACCTAAAGTAATAGCAATCAGAACGTGTTCAGGGGCCGAGCGCAGAGACGAGGTCTAGCGAGCGAGACGGAACCGCGAGTACACAGGAGAAAAGCTGCAGGGGATGCTTGTACCGGTTGGAGTTTCAACAGCTTAATAGGTTGAAGGATCAGGTTTTTTTAGGGAGCATTTTAAATTCTTTACACAAAAAAAGTTTTTTTTTTTTTTTTTAGCTTTTGTGTTTTTTTTTTTTGTTTTTTTTTTTAAAAGAAAAAGAAACCAGCAGACGATCCACTCTATGGCACAAATGTCATGTTTTACTCCTACCAGATATGTCTACAAAGCATACACATAATCCAAGCAATTGATACAGAAATAATTCTTTAAACTCCGTAGTTGGGTCAGCATTACGGTTGCCAGATCTCACAAATTCTCTAACCCGTGTATATAAAAAATGTATAAGCATGCCCTAAAACTAGCTAAAAGTTCAGCCAATGGAAAAGGAAATGTTTACTTTTTCTTAGGCTTTGTGTGAGAAGTGAGTTCACCATGGTGCATGCGCATCTCTTTGCAGTGTTATTATTTCTTTCCCCACTTTTTCTCCTCTTCTCTAGTCTTTGCAATATGTCCTTCAACAGAAACGGTTCATACAGCTAGCTTTGCCAGCGTTTAATTCTATTTAATTCTGATTAAAAACCCGGCTCAAAACACCCGACACCCACTGATTTGCTTTTTACACCAGCAGCCTTGTTGCAAAATACTCGTTTCTCTATGGATGTGTTCAGACATTGATTCATTTAACACAACTATTAAAGTAAAAGCTATATTCCTGTAAAAGCTGAGGAATGTAAGAAAATATACAATTACTAATAACATATATTTTTATTAGTAGTTACAGTATATATCAGTAGCTAATGCATCTGTAAAAACTAACCATAATGGTCATTACGTTTTGTGCCACCAGCGTGAGCTTTTCATAAAATCCTTTATGGCAAATATAATTTGGTAATTATTTTTTTGCATTGTTCCTGAGATGAGTCTTAGCATCTCGAAAAAAAAAAACCCCGATATATTAATTACATTTACAACTTAAGCTGACTTTCAGCAATTGGTTCCAAAGGCAGCAAATTGCATCTGAAAAGAGAAACTATAGCAGCGATTTCAAAAAATAGAAATAATGATATAAATATATAAGTGAAAGAATAAAACTCAGAAAGTCTCGCCGTTTGATTAATCATCTCCCCGCTGAATGCATTAATCTCTCAATACTCCAAATAGCAGATTGCTAGAGATCTAGTAATCCTATTAAAATTCATAATTAGCACTGTGCTCCGTTCTTCCTGTGGTAGAAAGTGGAGGGAGGGAACATTCACAATTAATTCCAAAACAATTCCTTTCATTATCACTTCATCTTCACGGCACCGAAGCCTGCAGGAGCGCGGCGTGGGATTACTGTGGCACGGTAGTGTGTTTAGTGTGTGGAGTGTTTGGGGAACAGTGTGGTGTCACCGTGGTAAATGTCAACAGCGGGCGAGGCTCTTTCACCAGCCATCCACTCCACAGGAGGAGACAGGAATCATGGACAACAGGGCACATGAAGGGAGGTCAATAACCAAGGGTTGCTTTAAACAGTGGCCTCTGCTGATGTCCAACGGAGACCCTTTTGTCAAGCTCTCTGTCCTGCTTATCGAGAGGACACAACTTATAGATGCATTTCTCTACCCTGATGCCAAGAAGAATATTCTTTAATGTGAACACCAGGAAAATTTAGTTTCTGTTTTATTTCATATTTCAAAATAAGATGTGGGCATAGAAATATGCTTAATAGTAACCCCAGACCTAAGATTTTAATACCATTTCTTTACCAAATTACAACCCCCTAATCCAGACCCTAATTTCAAGCCCCTAGTTTCAGGGCCAGATTTTAACCCCTGTACTTACAGGTACTATTTTCAATATCCTAGTTCCAGCACCTAATCTGTAACCCCCCCTACTC
Source organism: Clarias macrocephalus (assembly GCA_011419295.1). NCBI lineage: Eukaryota > Metazoa > Chordata > Actinopteri > Siluriformes > Clariidae > Clarias > Clarias macrocephalus. The sequence goes on along the minus strand of JAAGKR010002118.1, from coordinate 7,370 downwards.
CCAGGCTCTAATTTCAAGCCGCTAGTCTGAGCACCTAATTTATAACCCCCCTACTCCCAGGCTCTAATTTCAAGGCCCTAGTCTGAGCACCTAATTTGTAACTTCCTACTTCCAGGCTCTAATTTCAAGGCCCTAGTCTGAGCACCTAATTTGTAACTTCCTACTTCCAGGCTCTAATTTCAAGGCCCTAGTCTGAGCACCTAATTTGTAACTCCATACTCCCAGGCTCTAATTTCAAGACCCTAGTCCCAGCACTTAATTTGTAACCCTACTACTCTCAGGCTCTAATTTGAAGCCCCTAGTCCCAGCACCTAATTTGTAACTCCTCTAATCTCAGGCTCTAATTTGAAGCCCCTAGTCCCAGCAACTAATTTGTAACTCCTCTAATCTCAGGCTCTAATTTCAAGCCACTGGTCCCAGCACCTAATTTGTAACCCCCTAATTCCAGACTCTAATTTCATGCCCCTAGTCGCAGCACCTAATGTTAACCCCATACTTCCAGACTCTAATTTCAAGCCCTAGGTCTCAGCACCTTATCTACCTCCCCACTCCCAGAATATAGTTTCAAGCCCCAGGTTTCAGGACCTAATTTCAACCCTCCTACTCCCAGACTCTAATTTCAAGCCTCTAGTTTCTGCACCTAATTTTTTTTACCCGCTAATCCCAGTCTCTAATCGTAATCTCCTAGTCTCAGGACCTTACTTATCCGCACCTAACCTTCAAATTCATAAGCCTTAGGCCATGATACGTAGTTGCACTCATTCACTCAGAAGAGGCCCAGAATATTCTGTAATAACTCTCGATAGGGTGAAGCAATCTGAACGAAACAATATTCAATGTGATGCTCAGTATATGGAGCTTCGAACACGCCGGGACGCCACTGAGTTGGACCGATAAAGTAGGCGCCGTAGCCATTGAACCGATATGGAGAAAAGAGTCAGTGGTTCCAATGTGTTTGTCACTTCGAAATGTGTCTGGCAGAAAACAGAGATAATTTCCAGCATTGTATGTATTGTAATCTATTGTACAGTACATACATCAAGGTTAGTAATGTATTTTTGGTTCAGATTGCTTCATCATAGCGAGAGTTATTACAGAATATTTGGGGTCTCTTTCGAGTGAATCACCCCGTGTTTCCCGGTTAAACTTTGTCTATTCCTGGCCTGTACTTTGGGCGGTTTCAGTGGAGATGCATGTTTAATGAAGATATTTATCTTCTTGTTTGCGCTGGAGCTTTTTGATATCAGACCCTTTGCAAAGCCAAAGCCCTCTTTACCGCCCCTGTTTACCCAGGCTTTTTTTTTATGATGTGCAAATGATGATCTACATTGTGTGATTTAAAGATATTCACTGTAGCATTTCCTTGTTTACCGCTTTGGCTCTCCGGCAAACAGGTGCGATTAAAGAGTGTTTATGCGTCAACATGTGCACTGTTTTGGTTCAGTGTGTGTTGTTCTCTTTGCTTTTGGTGTGCAGAAATTTTAATCCTGTAGATCTGCTTGTGTTTGGATGTTCAGCGGACCCTGTGATGCTGATGTGTGTATTGTGTAGAACCTCCTCCCGATATCCCCCTTTCCCTAAAGCGTATTTGTGAGCGCCCATGTCTGTAGCTGCGTGCACCAGCTTTCTCTGAGCTGTTTCACTGTTTTTTTTCCTCTCCGTATTCATTCACCCCACACGTCCCTCTGCTGCATGGATCACTGTGCTTTTGTGCCTGGAACCAGATGGGGGAGAAATCAGGTCATTGGATATATGAAGCTGTAGGAATCGATTAGTATTTTTCGGGGGGGGATGCTGTGTGGGAGTGGAGTGGAGCTCCAGCAGTGGGCACCGCTAGGCATTATTATGACCGCTCACAGTGTGCTCTGGCTGGGTTAGGGCAGATCTGATGGAGTCATGGAGAGGACAATGTTAGCGAAGTACATCTATCTTTTTTTAAGTTTAACAATATTATCTGAGTAACACGTTCCATAGCATGCTTTGTCACAAAGCTCACGCTATTTGAACAATCCAATGGCGACACCGCTGAGAGAGAAAACTGGCCATGATATAATAAAGACAAGACCTTGAGAAAAAGTGTGTCTCCAAAGGGACGCTCATTTTTCCTCCTCCTGGCACATGTATCGACTGTGTATGCATGGAATTGATTAAACACTAGAGAAAGGAACAAACTGTGACTAACTTGCCGAGCATCTTGAGCTCTCCGCCGCATGGCCACCCACACTGTGTGCGTTTGACCCGTTGTGACAACTCAGCATGCAAATTTCCCAGAAAATTTATCTGCTGAAAAGTTTCTTGATAACCGAGAATTTTTCTGTAAGAAGCATCAAACGATGCTTCAGCAAACCAAACACAGAGATGCAGCTGTGCTTGGAGCAAAATGACCTCATTTACTACGTTAATTATCTCAACTATGATTAGGTGGGAATCTTTATGGCCATGTTTGCTATCAGTCCTGGTGCAGGTGTGAGAATAATTACTGTAATCCTGAACATTGGAGACTTTAAGCAACCTGTCAGGGTTATTATAATGAAATTTGCATGTAAATTATTAATAATATTAATAATAATCATCATAATACCTATTATTATAATTATTATTATGATTATTATTATGATTATTATGATTATTATGATTATTATGATTGTTATTTATTATTATGTTCATATTATAATTGTGTAACACAGTACTTTTTTCCCCCTTTCATTTCTCATATACATATAAAAATCATTTACATAATTGCCACTGACAGGAACATCTAAACCAATTTAAAACAATAAAACTAAAATTACAGCTAATTTCTCGTTCTCGCTTCCCTACGCCCTCCCGTCTGTCCCTTATTTTTTTGCCTTCTATACACACACACACACACACACACACACACACACACACACACACACACACACACACACACACACAAACACAAACACACACACACAAACACACACACACTGTACACTTGACACAAAGAATTTATTGTCATGCATGTTTTGTTCACTTTCTTTTTCTTAATTTTTAATTTTACACAATTTCAAAGAGACTTTGAACACAATCAGCCCTAGAAGACTGACTCCAAAAGAAAAAAAAAAAGTGAAGCTGTTTATTGTTAGTTTTCTTTTCTTGCATCTAAAGAGAAGAAAATAATTTATTTGGAGGTTTCTAACAGCAGGAATATTTTGGAATTTAACACCATGATTAAATTGAAAAAAAAAAGAAAGAAAAGAAAGCTGTTTTGTGCTTTGCTTCTTTCTGAATATTTTTATTTTGTATTTTTTTTTTTTTTGGCATATGTGTAGTTACGTCAATTACAGCTTGATTGCTTCATTTCCAAATCCATTGTCGTGGTATACAGAGGCAAAATACGAAAATTGCTCGTCATGTTACTGTAAAAGCATAAAATTTTTGGTCTTTATTAAAAGATTTTTGAAAGCTGCGAAGCTCTAACACAGGCGTCTCCTTTTATAAACGTTAAATAAAAGTATTGGTACTTGAGACTTCATGTCAATGATTGTAAAACTATTATATTAATTTTTCAAATCTGTTAATAAATGTTCTTAACTGTGATATGCAAGTCCATCTATCCGAAGACCATGGAGTTTCCACGACATTCCAAGCATATCAAAAATTGCAGAGGAAACGGAATCGAAATGGAAAAATTTGCTTTATTAAGTTCATACTTACTGCGTTCACTCTCACGGTTGCCATGAGAGTTTAGAAGTTATCTCGTGTTTTCTTTCTACAAAACTTTTCTCAACAATATGCTGAAGCAGTGTTGGGACGTTTTGCATACTGTTATTATTTCTGTATAACTTTTTTTTTATTTTTTTTATCATCCCATATTATGCAGATTCCCTCCATTTGGCAAGGTTTTGCTTTGTATTATGTTGTCCATGGAAATATTCAAAATGTTATTTAGAAAAAGAGCTAAAATGCAGTCGTGACCCTTCCAAAGTCTCTTCAGACGGAAATATCAGACAGCATGTGGCGAAGGATTTCTCGTTTGCAGTTAGTCATCTAAACACTTTGAATTTGATCCAGAGGTCTTTTCAGGTAGCTCATATTCGCGAAGCTCTTCAGACTCCAGATTTTTATCACCAGAATGAGACTGGACTCGGATTGTAAAATAAACATTTTCATTAAATCCTCTTCACTTTCCCACACAGTAACGGCATACTGATGGTTATCCGTGCTTTATGTTATAACTGACTGGGACACTGATTCACTGCAGGAGGCTTGAATGCAAGTTAACGTTTCCAGTAACTCCCACTTCACTCCCACTCTGCTGAATTTAATCCACTTCAAACCCCTAGAGGAGATATTGTCTTAGAACTTGGGAGTTTGAAAAAGTTCTGGGGAGGGAAAAAAAAAACAAGCAAAAAAAAAAAAAAAAAAAAAACGAGTGATGGCTTTACCACATTTTTTGGAAATAATCGACTGTACTGTACAGTATGTAGCTGTAATTACCAGCTGCTTGGACAAATCAGAAGATCTTTAACTGGAAATATTCTTACTCAGTTACCTGAAATGCATAAATTAATTATGTGCATTAATGTAATGTGTGGGAGATGAATGATGATCGTCAACTTTAGTCGAAGTCTTCGTCCTGTCCTGATCACGTATTTGCAGTAGTATTGATGTTATCGCCAACATCTTGTTTAAAAGCTGGGCTTTTGGGCAAAATATCTATATTTAACTTTTTTTTTTTTCTGCTGCATTGTGTCACAATTTGCTCAACTTTATAATTCATGTTTGTATTCCTGATTCAAAAAAGGAAGTATCAGCATCGGTTCTAGCAAATTTTTTACAATATGCCTACTGTAGGTTTCGGGTTTCAGATTTATATACTGTATATAAAAAATATATATTATACATATATTTTCACACTTATGGATTATAATAATAAAACTAAATAATAAAAAGCCCAACATCTCCGTGTGCCACCAAAACAGTTCTGACTCTTTCGAGGCATGACTTCACAAGACCTCTGAAGTGTGTGTGCTGTGGTATCACCAGTTTACTGGTATATCATTTATATCAGTGTTAATTTGTTAATAGACTGTAGCATTAATGTTAACCTCTTCATATAAAATAAAAATAAAATCTGAAAACCATTTCAGATGTAGTTTCATTCCGTCATTTTTGGTGAAAATCACACTTACTTACAGTCTCTTATCATGTTGTGCACAGATGTATTTAAAACGAGTTGAATTTCTTTTCAGACCAGAAAAGCGTCTGCTCGATCCCACACTCGTTCCCTCTCCGCCTCGGCACACTAACCACAACGTGCCCCGAATTATATTTACTTCTAACTTGCGCAGGAGAGTGAAGAAGTAGTTTTCCTGAATCAAATGCATGTTGACCCTCATCTGACCACACACAGCTCCCTCAGCTAAACAGTGCTGCACTTTAACACTCATTTAAAGTGCTCTGCGAACTTTAACAAACTTTCTTTTCTCTCTCTCTCTCATTTTTTTTGTGCTCAACCTCAAGATCCAACTCTGTGAGAAGGATCATCACTCTATCATTGCTAATGATCTGTGACTTCGCGTATAGCATATGGCTCACCCGCAAAGCCATCCACTTTTCATAAAGTGACGATGTCGCCAGATGATAAGCAAATGAGGGGAAATGAACCAAACATATTAGCAGAATTATCAGAGTCTGGGGGTTGTGCGGGGGGCGTTTGAGGTCAAAACATACACTGAGTCAAAAAATATATGAGGTAAAAGATTTAGGTTAATGCTTTTTCTTTTTCCACTATGGGTTAGTATTTTATATTTGATTGTATTCAGTTACAATTCTACTTATATATTTGGTGTATTGTTTTTTTTTCCTGTATCATTGTATAGTCAGAATTCTGTCTTTTAAAAAAAAACAAAAAAAAAAAACATTTTTTTAATGTGATTATGTGATTTGTAAACTAGTGTTTAAAATTTAATACTGATAGTGTTTATTGTGCTGCAAAAGATTGTCTCTGTGTTTGTCTCAGACATGGCTTGGGTTAGTTCTCCATGGCTAAACTTCTGCAATCAAAACCAAATTATTATTATTATTATTATTATTATTATTATTATTATTAAAAATACAATAGACAAAAGCAAACAATTAAACCCTTTAAATTATATGCATATGATTAATTATGTTCAGTGTTGTCTTTTAATCTTTTCATTGTTCTTTTATAGCATCATTATTAATATTATATTAATATTATATTTTTACACATTATTACCGGCATTTGTGGGTTGTGGTGGTTGGCCTTTTGATGTTAAAGATAAAAAAATATATATATGTATTTCTTAAAAAAAAAATATATATATATATATACAGTGTACATATACAAGTTATAGATACAGTATATATATACAACCTGTGGACAAAGGAACAAAAAAATAACAGAATTACATTCTTTTATATTTAATTGTTATATTATTCCTTTATTAATATTAAGATAAAAAAATATATTAAAATGCATTTCTTAAAAAATATATGGATAATATTATATATACAGTATATATAAACAACCTCTGGACAAAGGAACAACAAGAAAAAAAACAGAATTAGATTCTATTATATTTAATTGTTATATTATTCCTTTATTAATATTTTTCTGCTTTGCTGTTTATTCAGATTAATAGTATTTTACATTAAATGTAAAATATTAAATAGTCTACTGTAAATTACCAACATTATATATTTTAATTAAACTGTATTAAAAAGTTAATTCAATTAAATTCCATTAAAAGAATAAATTGAAGGTAGGTTTAATGTACATTAAAAGTACATTCAGTTATGTTCAATTATAGATAGTTGTCTGAGGTCATGACATGAATTGCTGATATATATATATATATATAATATATATTTATATCACAAATATATTTACAAATATATTTTAGATACTGTATATGGGAACCTTGTGGATTTCAGGGATGTCAGATACCTTCATCCCTTCACTGTCTCTACCTTTCCTATGCTAATGTAAGCAGAGAATAACTCCACCATGATAAAGTTCCCCGCTGTGGCGTCCCTTTTCATTACATGCAACTGCTGAGTATGAACTGCTGCGCTAACCCCTGTGCTTTTGAGCAGCATATCAGCAAATATTTGACCTGCGTTGACAGTGAGTGATTGCTGATGGCAGAGGCAGAGCTGCTGGTTCACTTTGCCATTAGTATGCCATTATTCATAATTACCCCCCTCCACCCCCTCCACCTCAGTGCCAGGCAGACACGGTGCTGAACGTTACAACAAAATAAGCAGGTTTGAGGGAAATGGTCCAGCAGATTAATGCTGGGGTATGAAGTGGGCGGAGTATGTGTGTGTGTGTGTGTGTGTGTGTGTGTGTGTGTGTGTGTGTGTGTGTGTGTGTG
>JAAGKR010002117.1:15000-103670 GCA_011419295.1 Clarias macrocephalus | reverse complement strand
TATTACATGTTCATGAACTCTGAGGACGTCCTGAAGCACAAAGACATTGACAACCACAAACCTGTGCTGGGAATTGATGAGGAAATTCCATATACAAAACTGTGTATAAAATGGGAATGAACAATAGACCTTGTACCTTTACCATTGTTTAAAGCTGTGTGACAATAATAAATTCAACCATCTTGTTCTATCCAAAATATACCCTATATTCTACTATTTACTATATATTGTTAATAAGCAGAGGTGGAAGGTAACTGAGGACTAGTTCATTGAGTAAATGTACATATTTTTCCATATCTATGCTTTACTTGAGTAGTATTATTAGAGGTATCTTTTTACTTTTACTCTGATACATCATACTGCAAATACAGTGGAACCTCGGATTGCGAGTAACGCGGTTTGCGAGTGTGCCACAAGACGAGCAAAGAGTTTTAATGAATTTTGACTTGAAAAACGAGCAAGTCTTGGATTACGAGTGCCGAGTATCATGTATCACGCAAGCACTTCTTGTTTTGACGCCGAGCATCACGTGACCACAACTGAGCCAAAGGTTTTTCTCTCTTGTGCTGCGGAATTGTGGGTAATCGCCTCCCCTGCTGAGTCTTAATGCGCATCTCTCACCGGTATAATCAACATCCGTGTGCGCGTGTACTGTTTACTATAACACTGGGACCACGCGTGTGTGTGTAAAACATCTTTCATTTTGTGTTTGTAAGCGTGTGTGTATAGCGCGCGTGTACTGTTTATTACAACACACGTGTGTCCACGCGTGTAAAGCAAAAGAGGTTAATTATCCATTTGCTCCTTATCTGTATCAGCCTGTCGTTATGTGTGTGCACACATGTAATTTGACACTGTGCCCCTTTACCCACACACTCTCCAGCGCCTGCACGCATAAGGTGAGAGAGATTGTGTGTGTGTGTGTGTGTGAAAGGGCATGGTGTCAAATTACGCGCGCGCACACATAACGACAGGCTGATATAGAGAAGTAGCAAATGGATCTCTCGGCTTCACACACACACAAAGCGCCGGAAGCACTTATCTGTCTGGATTTTTTTTACTTGTTTTAAAGGTAAAATGCAGGTTAATTTTTTTTTTTTACTTTATATATTGTATAAATAATTTTTATGTATTCATTTTTTTAGGCAGTGGAACGAATAATTTGAGTTTTCATTATTTCTTATGGGAATTTGATCTACGAATTTGCTTTGATCTGCGAGTGTTTTGGAATACGAGCCCACTTCCAGAACGAAATTATGCGCGTAATCCAAGGTTCCACTGTATCTGTACTTTTATTTAACTACATTCATGCATGACTTTGTGTTACACAACTGGTGCATAGTATTTGAAGCAGGACTTTTGCCACCTGTCGACTATTTGGAGTAATCAAATGAATTTTATTTTCTGTAAGACTCATAATGATGTAACAGGTTTTTGAAATCAAACATGGTGCTGGATGTAGACAGTGATGAAAGCAGGAAGTTCACAATCAGGAAGCCGAGATCGAGAGATATTTTACTTCCAGTGGCTGGGGTTTGGGCATTGGATGGGAATCAAACCCGGGTCTTCCACACGGCAGGCGAGAAACCTACCACTGAGCTACCAATGCTCCCAAGACCTGTACTTTTGATACTTAAGTAAATTGAAGGTAAGTGATATGGACATTTACTAAAGTAGACCTTCAAGTGAAGGACGCCTATTTTTACTTGAGTACTATTTGCCCTAGGGAATGTCTACTTTTACACCAGTACAGTATTTGTGTACTACCTTGTGAACCACTACGGGTAATAAGTTCCATGCTGTCAGCAAATATGGATAATGTGCTTATTGATGATGAAATTTCGAACCAGTTTTGAAATTTGGTGTCATATTATAACACCATTAAATGTACCAGTCCACAGCTCTTACATGATGTATATAAACAGCAACTGATTTCCCTGTCCTGGGACAGGGTGCAGTTTTATTTCTGCTCTAAAGAGCCTTTCGCACAAAGTGTTAAAATTGCATTAAGTGTTAAACCATTCCAGGCTTAATGAACTGCGATCGAAAGGAGGTGGGGTTGAATTGGTTTCAAAGCTGGAATAGATCTATCTCAATTTGTCCGTCAAAGCCTCCAGAGGCCGGAGACAATCGTGTTAAGAGGCCAAGGCGAAACAGCTATTTCTGCGCTATCGAGAGAGCCATCGAGAGGAGGAGGAACAGGGGACGGGGTTTATGGCACACACCTGTACTGTGAATAATGAGCGGAGCCTGCGATGCTGCTTTCATCTTCAAGTGTCACGAATTGGCTTTCATCTCCATCTGCCAGCCCTTTACAGCTCCTTACCCCGAGGAAGAATGGATGCTTTTCCATGTCTTGAGGATATACCTTGATATGGATCCTGCTTTTCCTTAGTTTTTCGGATGCAAGTGCTGATGGATACATACAGTATCTCAAGGCATGCACTCACTCACTGTAGCTTAGCTTGCAGAAATAAACGAGCCGATAGCGTCATCAGTCAGTAACTGTGATGTGCACGGATGTTGGTTTTGGGCAAGTCAAGGGTGTTACTTGTAGACATTTCAATTAGAACGAGCTATATATATGAAACACATGGATCATGAAATGTAACGCTACAAGGGTAAGAATCAAGAAAAATGACTCAAAATGTCTCAACAAATCGAGGCCTGAATAATGAGCACCGTTATGCGTGCCACTCAGTGAGTCGGCAAATTAATACGACATATTCAGCTCGCGGAGTTTGTGGGGAAACTCTGACAGGCTGAATAGCGATTAGCCGTAATTGCCGCTTTGATAAATTAGCATATGCCAGTCTGAGTGTCGGGTGATATCAATTTGAAAGCCTGCGCCTGACATGCAGTGTTCTGTGTCTAATCAAATTGAACCAGATCCACTCTTTATTAGGAGTTGTAACATGATAACCTGGAATGAGAAGGAATAGCACAGCGAGGACAAATGCTAATGGTACCTTGTAGGTTTTTTCAAAAACATACTACCTACTGTATATCATGCTTGTCTGAGTGTATACAAATCGTCTTTGTCTTCTTTGCATGTGAAAATGGAGTTCCAGGGTTTCAGTAGATATGAGCTCAACCTGACGTACCTGTCTTTCGGGACTGTTCGATTCTTTTTCCTTCTAAAATGTTTCAAATACGAGCTCGGCCTGATGTACCTCCAGCATTTTCACTACATTCAGTGAGGAATGGCCGCAACACGCTCACAGGAAGACATGAAAGCTGACGTTGATGCTGCATACCGTTACATCACAGTAGGACTGCCGTTTCTCATATGCTGCCCCAATATTTCTGCAGCCCTTCTGTACTTCTGCCTGTCACTGTAGACGCTCCACAGTCTGATCCAAGGTTTCAGTCGCTATGATCTCGGCCTGACGTACCCGTTTCCGCGGTAGACGACGCTGTCTACTGTCACCGTCGGTGTCGAACGCCCGTGACATCCGCACAGTATGACTTTAAACTTGATGTTGATGCCTAAAACTTAATGATTGGTCTACTGCCAATCTGTACAAACACCATCTGTCTATACACTCACTCACTCATCGTCATTACCGCTTAATCCTGTATTCAGGGTCACGGGAGTCTCTTGGGATATAGGTTTCCCGTTACCTATATCCCAAGAGACTTGGGGCACAAGGCGGGATACACCCCGGATAGGGTGCCAATCCATCGCAGGGGACAAACACAAACACACACACACACTACGGGCAATTTGGGAACCCCAATTAGCCTAATCTGCAGGTCTTTGGACTGTGGGAGGAAACCGGAGTACCCGGAGGAAACCCACCAAGCACGGGGAGAACATGCAAACTCGAGCCTGGTCGGGAATCGAACCCGGACACTGGAGGTGTCAGGGATAACCCCTAGAGGGCGCCAAAGCGCCTGAGTCTTTTGTGTTTGTAGTTTGTTTTGTTTAACTTCATTTCCCAGGTTGCAACTCGGTCAGGTGACATGGGCGCTCACCTGAACCGAGTTGGTCATTAGTTTTATTATAAATAGTTTGGTTTCTTTGAGTTTCTTGTCTTGCATCTGTTGATTTAACGTGATATATGTCTGCAAGTTTAGTTCGTGTTTTAGTTTGTTTTCTTATGAAGTTTGTTTGATTTCCCTGTTTTCTGTAATAAAAACATCGTTCCTTTAAACACCTTGGACCTCTGCGTTTATGCCTCGAACCTGACAGGAGGTGCAAGGTGACGGTGCTAATCGTGGTGCCCCCGTCTATATAAAATTACATTAATAATAATAATAATAATAATAATAATAATAATAATAATAATATATATATTTTAAATAAACACAATAATTCATCAGTGATCATTTGAAATGAATCACATTTCAAACCAGAGAAACTTGATAAATCAATTATTAGGAATTTCAAGGATTTCATCCATGTCATGACTTACTGCCTGCTCTGCTCTCTAGCAATCTTTGTGCTTTAGAATTAGATGAAGCAATCTTGCAGGACGTTTAGCTTTTCCCTGGTTCACTGCCTCTCCTCTCCTCGGACCAACACGTTATCTCTAAGGGTAGGGAAACCTCTGACAGGTTGTGCGGTGGCCCTTCTGATTTATTGCACCCAGCACTGATAAACCTACTCCTTTAGGGTTTACAGCACACCCACAGCTCTCCTGCTAGCTGGCTGCACTGGCCTTGACCCACTTCTAACCCCAGCATCCCTACACAGTTCTTAATACAGAATAAAAAATAAAAAAAAGGGAGGGAGGCAGGGAGGGAGGGAGGGAGTTCTCTTTAAAAGAAAAATCGCACCGGGGCAAAGATTTACACAAGTTTTACACCTGTTTAGAGGCCAAATGTTGCTTCCTTAGTCGGAAGATTTAAGGTGGATGTGGCTAATTAATAGTGGAAGGTTAAGGCTCCTGCTCTGAGTGCCTGTGGGATTGAGACTCCTCCTGATGCGGCAGTGCTTTATTACTTCTTCTACTCCAGCTCACTCACCTCTTTATCTTAACGTTCCGCTCAAAACCATTAGGTTTGCTGTTTTTTCTTTCGGTTCGAGGTTTGGGATTTTTTTTCCCTCCAACTGTGCCAGGAATAACATCACATGACATCACGTGACATCACCTATTCAGTGTGATTCAGGGTTTAACGATGTCTATGACTAGACGAGTCTATGACTAGACGAACGGAAATCCGTCACCACTTTCTTCCCGTTTGTGAAACATCGGTCGCGACATGATGCTTCATTTAGCTTGTAAAATTAGCGGTTTTGAAAGCATCCTGGAAGACGGCGGGGAAAGTGCTGACGCCGACGCCTATTCGTGGGCTCTTGTGCGTGTCTTAATTGCACGGTTGTTTGGAGTTGTGTCCTTTGGGCATGAGTTTGTCAGTGACTGATTTATGTTGTGTTATTTCTTTAATGGGGTTTTTCATAAACTCCGATCCCCCCGAGGCTGCAGCTGCACGGGGACACTTTCTCCGTAGAGTCCCGAACACTTGGACACTTCATTTGTGTTGGAAAACTGCAGCAGAATTGTGCTTTAACAGGACTATTAGACGCACTGATTGGGATGTCCAGCGTGTCAGCTGTGAATAAACAATCACACGGTGTGTTAGTATAAATCATGAATCAATACTGTCATAATTGTCCCATTTTGCACCTTTTTGCTTCATTGCCATTAAACTTATGCATATTTTAATCGTTCATTTCGATCAAATCATGTTTCAATTTTTTTTTTTTTTTTGCAGGAATTGTGCCATGTTTATTCTGTATACATGTTTTGCTTATTTTTGTTTTTTGTCTCACTTGTGTCTCATTCGTCTACTCAATTGTCTTTTTTTTTTTTTATTTGCAAGTGTTTTTATTGTGTCAACCTTGTTTTTTTTTTTTCTTCTTTCCTTTCAACCGAAGTTGTTTGTATTGTCTGATTTCACTTCTGTTCTGTCTGGGATTTCTGTCAAAAAAAAAAAAAAAATCCAATGAGGTGCTCTTATAGATGAGAACTGCAGATTAAATATAACTGGATGTTGGTACATAAGGGTCGGTTACAGTTATATAAAATATTTGTATAACTAATGTGATCTAATTATTACATGACACGATTTTTGAAAGTGGTAAGGATTAATAAAAAAAAAATCTGAATATAGAACTTTAAAAAAAATATATATATATATAGATAATTGTTCTCTTAAGGAAAAGTTCCACCTCGTCGTCGTCTTTGGATGTACTGTGGTGATGTTGGCAGTGGATCTTCGGGTGCGGTGGGTTGTGGGGTGAAACATGCGCATTGTCTTGTCCGTAGTATTGGACGAGACGGGCTGGCCTTGGGTCCCTGTGGACATGGGGGAGACTTGGGTGCCCATGATCCCGTCAGCAGTTCACTGGTGTATTGGTGATCAGTGTTGTTCAGTTCACCTGGCGGACGTGTTGATGTCATGGCTGATTGGTGCATTTTCATATTTAATATGTATGAAAAGTACAGGACAGTATAATCGCATTACAGTATTATGCTTTTAATCTTTTATTCATAAACTGTCTGAATATGGAACACTTGAGTCTACGGGTCAGTTTATGGCCAAAAACACAAAACAAAAATAGTTTTTAGGTAGAAAATGAACCTGTTATTATATTAATATTTCCCTTAAAATAAAATTAAATGTTTTTGGAACTTTTTGGAACAGAGAAAAGTGTGTGTACTCTATACTCTATACTCTATACTGATCAAATCAAACATTTTCCCCCCCTATTTTATATTAAAGCTTTTTGCCAACAGCAGCTCTGGTTTAAAATGTATGTAATGATTCTAACAGATTATTGTTTCCATAGCAACAGGGATTTAAACGCAGCGTACTTCGGACTGGATGTTCCACTTAAACAAACCAAAAAAACCATACGGTATAATCATCAATATGGTGAACGTTTCTGTAAGAAGACATTTATTCAACATTTACAAAAGTGTAGACTGTCGAAGCATTGTAGTCGTAGGCTGGTGGGATTGTGGGACGGTTTCCACCACGTACTGTATAAATCTTCGAGTTTTTGCGCGTTCTGGTTTCTCAGTAACAGGACAAGCTGCATTTTTTTCTTTCTTTCATCGTAAACCGTACATACAGGATGTTTAGCCAGACAAACAACCGTATGTCCTAGAAATGCAACTGGACATCAGAAAATGTTTTGCGATATCGCCGTTGACTCGATGACAAGTTGCCGTGGTTTAAAACGTGGTGTATAGAAGAAAGTGTTCAGCCCCGTGAAATACGACTCGGCTCCGGAGTAACGGATAATGGACCGGTTGAGACATCAGGGAGAAAAGGTTTGTCCCTGTGACTTCAAAGTTTCAAGGCCTTATTGCAGGTCTGAAAGGTTCAGGCTAATATAGTGTTCCATGAAAGCACTTAAAAAAATTTTTTTTTTAAAAACGCAAGCCTGACATTTGGTCTTTCATTTCACGTGTAAAGGTGACAGAGTGAATTTAAAAGGCTTTGTCTCAATCTGCCCCTGGCACCTGAAGCATGTTCCTTTTGAACACGGCAGCCGTGCGAAGCCACCCTGCTTGATTTCGTTTCAAGGACTCCTGGACGCGGACGTGTGTGTGTGTGTGTGTGTTGGTGTCCTCGTGAGTGTATGAAGTAATGCTCTGAAATTCTCTGTTTGACTTTGCATTGGGATTAATTGAAATTCCTTTTAATTATGCCGAAAATAATAACGAAACAAAAAAAGAAAAAGGTGCTTCACATGTTCCACTTTCTCTTCCGCTGCGTGGGCGTGTACCTCAAGGTGTTGCATGTTTACAGTATGAGAGCCGCTTGATTGACAGCTGCTGCCTCAACCCCTGTATAACAGACCATGTAGTAGATTAAAGCACGGCGTACTGTAGGCTGGAAATAGCATCGCATCGATCACACCTTAACCGCGCGAACTTGAAGAGTGGATTCATTTAGGAAACACGGACCCGGACCTAAAGTCTTGTAGGAACATCGCAGATTGTGTGAACTTACTTAGCGAGGTGTCTCTGCTAACAATACAGCGCCTGACAGATATACAGTAGTGGTGTATCTTATTCGGGGTGATTCGCTTGAAAGAGGCCCCGGATGTTCCACGATAACTCTAGACAGGAGGAAGCAATCTGAACGAAACGAGCCCATCGGTGTACGAACAGTCCAGGATGCCCCTGAGTCCGACCGATAACGCAGGCGCCAGACAGCCATCGTCTCCGGAAACGCCGTACCCCTTCATTTGACTTCTCATCCGGAAGGTGGTGTACAGTAATGAGCAGCGCGTCCTCATAGTGCGAACCTACTGGGTAACCCATTTGTTTAAGCCATGCCTGGTGATGATGGTGTCCCAGACTGGGTAGATTTAAAGGAAAATTGCTTCTATTCTATGCTTCTATTCCCCCCAAGGTCGTTAAGGGACATGGAGCGTCGCGTCACAATGTGTCTGGCGGAAAAACGGAGATCACGTCCAGCATTGCGTTGACGCAGTCGATTACAACATGCAGTACATCGAGGTACTGTATGCAGCGGACTGTCTGTTTTTGGTTCAGATTGGTTCATCTTAGCCAGAGTTATGGCAGAATATTCGGTTATTAGGTTATACAGTCAAATTATTCATACCCCTGGAAAAATCAGGCTTGAAGTTATTTCTATAGCGAGCAGTTTCGAAAAGATGCGGCTGGCTGGCGTCACGTGGTTCAGAGGAAACACGTGATAGTCTTCGGCCCTCCCGGCTGAGTGGTAGTAGTAGCCTTAATGTGGAGCCCCCTAGTGACGGGGAGGAATTGGACACCACTAAATTAGGGAGAAAATCAGGGAAAGAAAAAAACATGCTGGTTGAATAAAAGTAACTTGAAGTCAGAACTTGCCTGGGGTATGTATGTATAATTTCAGGCTTAGGTAAGTAGTGATACCATTTTCAGTTTCGACACTTCCTCCCTTTATTCTTTTCTAGTCTATGCTAATCCCTGGAACTGTGCTCTGAGGCAACAAAAGGCATTAAAAAAATTTGCAAGAACAACAACAACAACAACAACAAAAGAACACACATGATTTCATCCCTCCTGATCTTCAGTCTTCTCATCGATCGCGCAGGCTTTTAGCGTCTCGCTCCTTGACTCTTCATTAACAAAGGCCTTTATGTACAGCACCCCAGATGCTCGCTGAACATCGACGAGATGCATTGTGTCGGAGCCTCCAGGTATCAGGGCCTCTTGCTCTGAGCGCCAGCAGCGACGCTTTGCACCCGTTTACGGCGCGATTATCGACTCTTCTCCTTTCCGCTTGCTGTTCAACACTGTTTTATGTGTAGTTGCGGATTAAGGAAAAGGATTAGCTCAGGTCTTTATTTATTTATTTATTTATTTTGCTGGCATGGCGTCTTTTTGTCGACTGTTGCGCTTGGAAAAGTGATAAATACGAACAACCTGAAGCTTAACAGAGTTTATTATTATTAACCACATTAACCTACAGGTAGGTTGTTTCTTATTACCTACAAAAAGTGGATCAACCAGGGACAGAGATAGTAATGAACGTAAAAAACAAAGAAATAAATAAATAAATCATAGTTTGAAATTGACATTCAGGGCAAAACAGAAAGATTGAGTTTTTTTTTTTTTTTTTTTGTCAAGGACGAGAGACAAGATCTAACTTTTGGGTCCATAACCGACCTGCGGGTGAAATTATATTTTTTTTAAAAAAGCCTGGAAACTAAGAGGCCAGTCGATTTTAATTACCTACGTCAATTTCCAATGAATTATTTATTGAAATAAGTCTAGCATCGGTGCTACTGTTTCAGATTGCCCAATAAGCTTCCTACAAAAGTTTCAATCCGAATCCCATCGAAAAATAAAGTCGTAAGCACAGGGGGGAGAAAATAATTAAACTTCTAAACTGACTCCTTAGCCACATATTGAACTAGAGCTAATTAGGCAATTTATCAACAGAATTTGAAAATGAAATCTTTAATTGTTTAAGTGTGCTCTACTGTGTTCCCACATCGACCAGCATTGTTAATCCATCCGTGTTAAAAAAAAAAAAAAGACAAAAAAAACTATGGAAATGCAACTAATGGAGGCACCAAAACCCAGTGACCAAAGAAGTAACCAGGAAGTCAAGCTGGAACGTCGTCCAGCTCAGACAGGAGAAGCCTGAGGAACTTTACAAAGCTGGGCTTTATAGGAGAGAAGAAATGCGGATGAGCTCACATGAAAGAAGTTTCCCCGGTCCAAAAGTGAGCTCTTGGGTCTTAGTACAAAGCAGCACTGGCGTTTTTGGTTTTTACATTTTCCCTCTATGTACCATGTTGGTGGGAACATCACGCTGAGGATGA
The DNA here is from genome assembly GCA_011419295.1 of Clarias macrocephalus. Classification (NCBI taxonomy): domain Eukaryota; kingdom Metazoa; phylum Chordata; class Actinopteri; order Siluriformes; family Clariidae; genus Clarias; species Clarias macrocephalus. The sequence goes on along the minus strand of JAAGKR010002117.1, from coordinate 93,370 downwards.
CCTTCTCGGTTGCTTTGGTTTTAAATTTAGGATTTTTTTTTTTAATAACCATTTTATGTATTAACATATCCTTCATTAACACTGGTGGAGTGTTGGAATGTCGTTGTACTGATGCTACGATGGCGTTCGCCACAGCGTTTTGACAACCAAATGACACTACTGGGTTTGTTTCACACCTTCTAACTAATTTCGGTTTTTCAATGGGGCAAATACTTACGCACAAATCACGATTTCTTCTGGCTTGTTTTTAATCAGTACATTTTTTTCACACATTTTATTGCATTACGTTTTATTTTCACTCCAGTATTATGGGATGTTTTGAGTCGATGATGATGATTACAAAACGTGTAAAAGTTTTTAGGGGATAAAAACTTATACTTTGCTTGAGCAAGAGATTAATTATACCACTGTATGGGGATTTAATAAATATTGGAACATGATCAATAAGCAAATATTGTTTTGACTGGACATGCTTTCTACAGTTTATTCCACTTCAATTCTATGTTTGGTTTTATGTTATTATTTTATTATTTGTACATAATGTAAATGTATTTTTTTTCTTAAAAGTTTTGCTATATTTTTCAATATTTCTAATTTGTAAAAAAAAATTCTCATTTTATACTTTATATTCTTATTAAAATAAAATAAAATAAAAAATTATAATTTTTTTTTAGGTCATCTTCGGTCGTATAAATAATTTGGATTTGATTCAATTTGATTTGTTAGAGTTAGATATTATATTTAATTTATTTATTTTTAACAGCAATGGATACAAAACATCACTACGTGGCAAATAATTGTGAAATGGTAAAAAAATGCTTTTAAACGCTTTAAAAAATGTACAAACAGAAATCTGAGAAGTGATGCTGTTTGATCACTAATGTTCCCTAACAAACCTCTGAGGGCTTCACAGAACAGCTGTATTTATACTGAGATTAAATCACACACAGCTGGACTCCGTTTACTAATTACGTGACTTCTGAAGGCGATTAGTTCCACTGGATTTGAGTTAGGGGTGCCTAAACTTTTCAGATTTTTCGTTGTACAAACTTTTTGAAATCCATTTATAATTTTCCTTCCGCCTCACAATGATGTGCCACTTTGTGTTGGTCTGTCACGTAAAATCCCGATAAAAAAACTTTTACATTTGTGGTTGTAATGTGACAAAATGTGTAGAGTTCAAGGGGTATGAATACTTTTGCAAGGCACTGTATGTCTCATGCAGCAATGCTGGTGTAGCCAACAAGGAAAAACGACACAAAGAAACACATGCCATTGCCACGTTCAGTGAACCGGTGAACTTTGCCGCCTCCATATGACCGTGGAAAGGATCGAACCTGAAAATTGCGCTGGCCTGGCTGTAGACCGCGGCTCCTCTTCCGATACACAACATCAGCTAGTTTATTAGGCCAGTCGATCTTGCGCACACTTCATTTGGTTTTCAGATAAACAGGGCCAACCTCACGCACAACAGGCCAAATATTAGTGCGAGCGGCGATTCTGCATACTGCGGCGCTCGGGATTAAGCCCAACGCTTGCTGAGTGATTAAATGGTTCTAAAAATTGACAAGAAAGCACAAGCTGTAAACAACAGCGCCGGCGGTACCGAGCGAATACTGAGTGCGTACTGTGTTTGTAGAGAGTGACCGGAAAATATATCAACATTCGGGATGCGGACTTCATCCTGATTCCGTGCGAGTTTTAAACAGTTTACTGTCACAAAGATTTATGAGCATTTTATTAAATCCAGTAAACAAAACAAACAAAAAAAAATAATCACTTTCCGTGATAAGCATCGTCTGATTAGGATGCTGCACGTGTCCTCGTTTGACTTTTATGCAAAATTAATGCTCATATTTATCGCGATTTAAATAGTGTTAAACGCTAATCAAGTCCATGAGCATGAATATCTCAGACTGCATTTAATTCAATTATTTCCAGTCTTTGTGCCAGAATATGTATTTCATTCTCTAGCCTTTGGACAAAGACATGTTATTTAAAGGTCCATTTATTAAACATGGTCTTATAGCTCATCCCAAAGTGTGTGTGTGTGTGTGTGTGTGTGTGTGTGTGTGTGTGTTAATGATCAAGCTGGAAAACCTCTCATATAGCACAATATGTTTTTTCATACCTTCGGTTTCACTCCATCGGTGTCACTCCTCTTCCAAACATGCCGGGCTGGGCATCTTCTTACTGTATATGAGGTCACATTAGGGGCAAAATACCATTAGGTGTGACATTTGTACCATTTGTGATGTTAGGTCACAAAAATGAAGCAGGAAATGTTTGTTTCCAGACTCACACTGGAGACTCGTCAGAATGTTTCAAATGTGACGAAAATGTTACATGTGCATATTGCATATACAGTATTTGCATATAAATATAATTAACTTTTTGAAATATCCATGCCAATGGATTTACATCAGGACACATTTTTTAATTGTGTTCAATTCAAATGAAGAATTATGGCTACCGCTATGTAAATTGCTTATATCATAACGATTTTTAAATTAATACAATTTTTTTCATTTTTTAGAGAATAAAATATAAAATTTAATGTAATGTCTTTTAAACAGAATCACTCATTTAATCACTTATGTTATAGCCGCTATAAGTCATAAATTTGTCCTTTACCGGAATCGCTTGGCTTGGTGATCTTAATAAAATAAAAAAAAAGATGGAAAAAAAGTCTGAAACAAACATACAAACAAAAAAATGATTTTTTTTTTCCCCCTAGGATTTTTCCTGACTTCTCCCTAATTCTACCAGCTCCTTCCGCTTGGTTGAGCTCACAGACGCACATGATTGGCTAGAGCCTTGACTGATGTGCCTCCAACCCCTCCACCCTGAGAGAACTCGACCAATCAGCTCCCTCTATAGGTTCTCGTCTGCGGGAGGCTACGGCATCACACGGGATTCGAACTTGTGATCTCCGGATGATAAACGTTTAGCACAGTGTCGCTCGGGGACCAACATGAAGACGTTCCTGTGTTGGAAAACTCACTATTACAAGACGCTGGCACTGGAGACTCCTTCCAAATGTTACAGTGCAGAAATGTCTTCATGTTTAGTTTAATGGTGCCACGTGACATTTGACCAGGACGTGTAAATAGTATAAACAGCTACAAAGTGATGTCGAAATGTCTGCGTACTCACTGTGAACACTTCTTCCTTCCATAGGGTTTGTACATCGAACGTGTCAGACTGTGGTGCTGGACCGTTCCTTACTCTCACTCGAACACAAGAGACTTAAGTTCAAGCTCAGAAGGTGATCGTCCATTTCAGGCAAACTCCATTGCTGAATAATAATACGCGCAATTTGCGTCTATTCACGGACGAACGATCGGATCCGTCTTCTACAGAGAGCGAAAGAAACAAAACCAAACAAACAACAGGACAAGAAAATGACCACGTGTGGCCATCGAGCTTGACGGCTATTCGTTAAAAGTATGACTGAGCACCTCAGGGGTGTGTCGTTTACGATGGGAAACCCGTGTCTGGACTCATCAAGTAAACACCGCGCAAAAGCATCACGTCCGCTATGCATGATGGATTAAAACTCAATCAACATCAACAGCTATTTACCAAATACACAGTCGTTGCTTGGCTAAAAAATGATTCGCACTTCACCGGAAAAATCCTCTCCCCAAACATTACAAGAGCACAATGAGAATGTTCAAAGAGTAATCATAGTGTGTACATTCGTACAGCTGCGGCCTGCTGTGCAGCGGAAATGGAATAATTAAGCTAATTATTTCGAACTGTTTATGAGGCTGTATTCTTGATTATACAGAACAGCGGAAAATAAAGCAGACTTGAATACCAATGAGCTCGCTTAAGTTACCACACATCAGTTGAGGCACTTAAAAATAGAAATTTTTGAACCAAAAAAATCGTTTGGGATTTGTTACCAGGAAAGTGCGTTTGTGTTTCCGGTAAAACATTTGCGTTTTTTTAATTGGATCTACGATAGACATCAAATACAAATATTTCTATGAAGAGTAAAATAGTCTATATCAAACACCAAAACCAGCAGTTCTTTTGTAATAAAAAAACAAAACAAAACGTCAAACATCAAAACAAATAAATAAATGAGTTCTGAATGTTACTTGTTAGCTACAAAGTTTGACCGCTTCGTACTGCGTGTAATATCGATGTTTGGCGCCGAAAGCCTGCAGCGCCACCAGAATCCGTGACACCTCTGAAGTCGAGAGTTTGAGTCTGTGTCGAAGGAGACATGAGAAAAGGTCCAGAGGCACAGGTCCAGCAGGAGATAACCGGTTGACTCGGTACCGAATCTCAATCAGCTCCTGCAACGCAGAGTCCTGAGACCCCTGCGTGTAAGGATAGTCCAGCTGCAGGATCAGATCTCGAATGGCTTCTGGGTCGAAGTGCACGCTGTATCCGAACAGCTGAATGCCGTTGATTTTCATGTAGCCGACATTCTGCGAGCCGTTTCTGTTCGCCGTGTCCGAGTCGGCCGTCTCGTTCCCCTGAGCCCCATCGCTCTGGATTCGGCTCCTCAAGTAGAAATGGACAGTTTCGAAGAAGCTCTTCCATCGGTTTCCCAGTGTCAACGTCCAGTTGTAGCAGTCCACTGGGGCGTCTAGCCTGGTTTTCTCCCAGTCAGGGTACCCGTTTTGGTTCATAGGCATCGTCCAGCTTTCTGAGTGACTCCCGCCGAACGGGTTCACCGAAACGGAGAGCGTGGGCTCCAGGGTCGAGTTCTTCATCATGCAAATCTGTGCTGAGATCCCTAGCAGCATGTGTACCCGACTTGACTTCGATTTATTGCTCTTCAGTGTCAGGAGCATCCTTTTTCTCCACGAAGGTTCGAACCAGGCGTTGAGTTTGACGTCACTGCTCACGAAGATACCAGATAGGGCTAGGTGGCCGTCGCGCTGCTCCAGGAGATCGCGCAGTTCCAGGTCGTGCATTTCCGTCTCCGTGCCGATGTACTGTTTCGTTGGACTTGGAGCGGCAGGGCGGCACGTCCCCTGGCTCAGTGCGAAGCCGCTGTTGCAGCTCGAGCAGCGCGTTCGATTTTCCAAAGAGCAGGAAGCGCAACGGCCTCCGGTGCCGACTGAGCACGGGATTACACCCTGGCAGGACAGCTGGCCTCCCGGGCACACGCAGCTACGCATCACCTCCGAGTAGATTCCTGGACTATCGGCTTCACTGCAGTATAGGAGTGAGAGGACACGCTGCAGCCAGTATCCGAGACGCCTGGAGACAAAACAAATGAGCAAAACAGGAACAAAGTGGGGGAGTACAACAAGAAACAAGCAATAAGCAACCATATAATTGCATGTGTGCAAATTACAGCCTGAAACACAATGCTGTAACAAATGACTCAACTCTAATAGATGGCAAGTGAACTATTTGCCTTTAGGACTGGTGATAATAGCCTTGCATTACAGGAAAAAATCTGCCTTTAAAAGCACAATTTTAAAAAGCCCACTAGTGCCTACTAATAGCTTTAAAGGTTGCAGTATGAGGTGGAATAACACATTATGGTCATTAGTGCTAAAATGCACAGTAGGGTCCAAAGGGCCGAATTTAGTACCAAGAATCATTTCATGTACAAAGGAAAGAGCACATTTGTCTGAGAACACCGGTTTGCCTTCCTTTTAAAGCCAAGAAAAACATCCAGATTCACCGTAAGATTCGTCACCAATTGTGCACCACTGTACTGTACCTGACTGGAGGCTGGACATTGTAGATTTACAATATATTAATCTTTTTTTTTATTTTTTATTTTTTTTTTAGTTTAGCTACGTACTTTAAAGATAAGTTATTCTCACATGTTGGACAAACAGAGCTCAAACAAGAACTTTAACCCTTGGCTGAACGCTGCTATACAGCAGGGAAACGATCAGCAATGGTTTGGCTTGGTGTAGAGCGATGCGAAACGGATTGACTTCTACCTCCGCGAGGAAACGCGCCCATGTCTGTGCATACGTTTTAGCTTTGTTACAGTAAATAACATCATTTAATTGTCTTATTATTAGACTTACATCATGTAGACTATGTAGCTATCACTACAAACAACAGCGTGTTACTTTGAAATTGTGATTTGAATTACAACTGCCACTATTGCTTCGAGGTTCTATTCAGCACCTTCTGACCAATCAGATTTTGGCAGCACCGCGGTTAAACCCCTTTTAACCCTTAGATGCTCTGCTAAACTTTTTCAAGTCACTATATTATATTGAAAAGTACATTAAGTTTTTGACCTGTAGCCATGTCTACCCCTCAGTGCAATAAATAAGGAAGTAAATAAATTAATTAATTCCATGGTCCAAGATGACTCTGTTATTAAACAGTACGGCTTTTAAGATGATAAGTAGATATAAAGTGGGTACAATACCAAAAAACAAAAAAGTTTGTTCAATTTAATGTGACTTTGTTCAGATTTATTTATTTATTTATTTCTAGTAATTGTATATGAATTGATACTTTTACCATTAAGCAACATCTCAACCATTCGGAAGAGGCCGGAAGTGTTAAAATAAATAAATATAAATAATAAATAAATAAATAATGAATTCTTCTTATTATTATTACTTTTTTTTCCCAATGCATTTTTAATTTTCATGTTTTTTTAGTCAATAAGTTAATTAATAGTATAAAGTGTTGTTTAAATTTTAGTTTTCCTGGTAAATTGGACGCGCTTTGTCTGTCTTGAATATTTACATATTTTATATCTTGTTGTAGATTGCTGTTTTTAGGAATTTCATTATACATTCACGCACAAACATAAACGTTGATATGCATTTTTGTGACGCTGTTTAAAAACAACTTAATTAAATGCACTCACTATTGAAGCTTTGCTGGTAAATCCAGCAATACGGCGGAAAACAAAACCATCCGGACCACGGTGTGACTCTTTGAAATTCATAATCATCCACTTTTAATGATCATAATGGCTCCTTTTCATAGCGGCTTGCTAACCAAATTTTCTGTCGCGTCCATTAGGCATCATAAGATGGCTAATTGGCGTCGAGGTTAATGCCCTGCCTTTCCGAGATCGTTTGGATGTCGGTGCTGATGTAAAAAAAAAAAAAAAAAAAAAAAACTTGCACGTCTCATTTCGTGTAATTACACCGCAAACAAATAAACAAGAGCAATTACGGATGCTGGCTTCAACCAGAAGTCCATAAACACTGACCCTCCATTTAAGCCCTCGCTGACTTCCTCTCATTACCTGAAGGCACGTGTTACCCGAGTACATACGAGAGGCTGACAGGAGAGATGATGCTGCATGTTTCACGCTAAACATCAGTATTAACTAAATGCTCAATGTTTTTTTTTATTTAGAATTAGGTTCCTTTTCTTTGCTTAAGAATTTTTGCTTAAGAAATGAAGTTTAGTTAATGTTATAGTAGTTTTTATAATGAGATTTTGTATTTTTTTATTAGCTTACTAATTAAAAAACGTTATTTTTTTATTATTATATTTTTTTTTTAGAAAACAGTCATCTTTACTGCTTTAATATCAGTACAATAATACAAGTTGACTTTTTTTTTAGTCTTTGTTACCTTTCCCTTGGCAGGGTTACTTTGGGTTGCGCGCGGCACCTCCGGCTGAGGCTGAAGAGTTTAGCGGCGCTTTCTTGCGCTTTGTTCAGAAGGAAAACTGCGTCGCTCTCTAATTTCCTGTAGCGCTTCAGCAGCGCCGCGTCGCTCCTCCACGCGCGCCACACTGATGACAAATTCAGCGCTGCGTGTGTGGACAATCTGACCACGAAAGCCTGGAACTCGTCTGCACACAACAATGTAAATGTCAAATGTATGATAACAAGCCTTATCCTTATTTCATTTCCATATTGATGGAAACAGATGCACAGAATGAAGCTGGTGTGTGTGTGTGTGTGTGTGTGTGTGTGTGTGTGTGTGTGTGTGTGTGTGTGTGTGTAAACGTAAGGGGGTGAAAGGAATGACCTTTCAGTTTCAGTCAATCTGAATAACTTTTAGTCCAACATGCACAACTCCAAATGTAGGTCCAAATGACAGGAACACAATGTTCACTGGAAAGGGTGAAACCGACGGTGTTAATTATAAAGCGTCAAATCTCAGAAGGATTTGTTGTAGTTTTGTTCCACTTTTTGGTACTCGTTTAATTTGGGTCATTTTCACCCTAATGGAACATAAGTGCCGGCGAGAGAACGGACAGAACTCTGGTTTTAATTACAGTTGAAGAAGCTGAGAGTCATGTTCTCCTTTGTGGAACATGTGGTGCCAAAAAACAAACTATTTTTTGTTCGTCTGTGGTACGTTTTACTTTTGTTGATTAACTTTACCGAGGGAGAATAAAACAATAAAACACTCACACACCTCATTAAAAATATAGAATATTTGGGGTTCTATTAAAAAAAAGTGGCAGTTTGTTTTCCAACGCCAGTGGTACACCTCCAGAGATTAAAAAGCATCTTTGCTTCCTATTAAATGTCTTTTATTATTAAGGGCACTGGTGGCTCAGTGGTAGGTTTCTCGTCTGCCAATTCTCTGGTTCAATTCCCAGCCAATGCCTAAACCCCAGCCACAGGATGCAGTGCCGGTCCCAAGCCTGAATAAAATGGGAGGGCTGCGTCAGGAAGGGCATCCGGTGTAAAACCTGTGTCAAGTTGTTGTGCAGATCGGATGGTGCGCTGTGGCGACCCCTCGACGGGAGCAGCCCAAAGACTAACAGACATTAAGGGTACGCGACAGGGTTTGAGACAAGAGGAACCGACATGAAACAAGACAATCGAGGGCACCTGACTCCTCGAACTCCTGGTTGGCGTGCCTCCAGGCCTCGTTGGCGTACTCCAGGTTGCTGTGCTGTGCTTGAAGGCTGGCGTAGGGGCAGTTGCACTGTGGATGCCCTTCGCTACATTGACACCAGCAGTCGTTATCACGGCATGTGAACTGGCCTTCGCCGTTGCAGCCGATGTAACTCAGCGCCGCTTGTACGAACCGGCTCCTGAGGTACTCCGGCAAAAGAACCTGGAGGCCTGGAAAATGTAAACGTGATGTAAAATTTGAACACAAGGTGACGTGAGATTCGCATCTTTTTGTGCATATGATAGTATGATACGGTGATAATATACAGTAGCAGCATCGATCATTTCTTAGAAATAGTGTTTTACATCGAAAACTAGCTCAACATTGGTGGATATTAGCAACTCCAGTACCCTTCTTAAAAAAGGGTAGAAAAAAAAAAAAGCTTAATGATAAGGTTCAGCGTGACATCATTATGATACCCCTTGTATTCTGTAAGGTCAACGGGACCATCAAGACTAAACGGTGAAAAGGTAAAAGGTTCACTCGGTTCAAAAGGTAGAGAAAGTTACTGTGGCATGGAATTCATAAAGAGCCAACATTACCGGCAGTGATTCAAGCCACGCCACGCTGCAGTAATATTCATCACTGATAGCTTTCAGGTACTTTACCTTGGAGCTGAATTCTGTTCTCAGGGCTGTGAACCAAAACGGAGCTGACAGAGTCGAGGTTGTCGTAGTTGCTACAGCCGAGTGGGCCGGTCCTTGTCTCAGTTACCTGAAAGTCAAAGGATTACTCAGAATGAAATAATACAAGACAAACAACAACAACAACATCTTTATACTAGCTTTGATTTAAAGTACTGGTTTCTGGCATCATCTGTATCACTTATCTTGTGTAGGATGGTGGGGGGACATGGAACCTACAGTATCATGAGAACTTAGCGTGGATGTGCTGTAGTTGGAAGGGGTGCCAGCTACATTGTTGCAGATCACAAACACACCCAAAATCATCCACTACAGGCAAATTTTAAAAGTCAGTCAACATGCCTTTGGACTGTAGGAGGAAACCCACCAAGCAAACTGGACATGAGATTTGAACCCCCGACTCTGGAGGTGCAAAATAACCGTTATAACCACTATGCCACTGTGCTGCCCTTGTCCTTGGCCAATTGTACTCTAATTAAGTATCATTTTAAAACGCGTTGCAAATGATAAGAACGACTTCATGGTGGAGGTGAAGGAGCTTCCAAAGGTTCTGAGAATCAACATCGTTTCTAAACAACATTTGAAAAGGAAAAGGCTTGTAAATGGATAATATATATATATATATATATGCAGGTGGAAAAACCATAGCTCTTAACCTAATGGATGCATACTGTAGCAGGCAGCTAGTGGACTGATACCTGAAATACAGCTGTCACTCAAATCGCCCACGCCCATAATTATGCAATTTTAACCGATAGGTTACATAAGAATTCCTCCCTGTGTAGTTGTCATAAATGGGAAACCTAGCTATATGTTTTTGTATCAGGCTGCTTATCATATCATTGCATCATGCTTTTGTATTATGGTCATTTCTGATGTAAAGCTGAACATTTTAACAGAGGGGCCCATGGGAATCGACTCACTTTTGGAGCCAGATCCTAGAAGGTCTTAATTTCAGACAGTATTTCAGAGCCTACAAACAGCACTAGTCAAAAGTTTGGACACACCTTCTCAATCAATGTTTTTCCTTTATGTTTAATTTCGTTCAACTCTAAGATATTAAAATTATAACAGAACCAACATTGAATTATGTAGTCAACAAAATTGTGTTAAATAAATTCGAATGGACTGATATTTTGAATGGACTGGATTCCTCAATGTGGCCACGCTTTGTTTCGATGGCAGCCTTGCATACTCTTTGTTGTCATTCTCTCAGTCGGTCTCATGAGGCAGACACCTGGAATGCTTTTCTAACAATCTTGGATGAGTTCCCAGAGGTACTGATAGGCTGCTTTACCGTCACTGTCCTGTCCTACTCATGCCACACCATCTTAATTGGATTTATATTTGGTGATTGCGGAGGCAGCACTCCATCACTCTCCGTCTTGGACAAATAACTCCGACATAACCTAGAGGTGTGTTTGGGGTCATTGTCCTGATGTCCACTAAGTGCAAACCAGATGGGATGGCATGTCACTGCAGGATGTTGTGGTAGTCATGCTAGTTACTGTAAGTCCCCAACAGTGTCTATGGCAAAGCACCCCCACACCATCACATGTCCTCCTATATGCCTCACAGTGGGAACCACACATTCAGGAACAGCCCATTCAGTCCAACAAAGACACGGCGATTAGAACCAAACCACTCACAATTCGACTCATCCAACCAAAGAACAATTTTCCACTGATCTAATCTCTATTTCTTGTCTTTTCTGCTTATTGCTCTTCTGAAGTAATGGTTTCTGCAACTCACTCAGTCTCCTCTGAACACAAACTATGTCTTCTACTTGAACATTAAAACGTATTTATATGGGCTCTAACCTATATAACCTGCTAAAAATGGGTGGTTTCTGAGGCTGATAATTCTAATAAACTTATCCTCTGCAGCTGAGGTAGCTCTTGGTCTTCCTCTCCTGGAAGTTTCATCATACCGTTGGATGGTTTTGGCAAATGCACTTGGTGAACTTCATTCAAAGTTCTTCAGATTCTTATAATTCTTATTCATTTCTTATAATAGTGATGGGCTGTCATTTCTCTTTGCTTAATTGCGTGTTTCTTGCCATAATATGGACTTATACATTAGTTGTTGCAGCACTAATAGGACTATTGACCCTGTACCCACCCTCCCTCACCACAAGACAGCTGATGGTCTAAGGCACATAACGAAGGCTAGAATTGTCACAAATGAAGTCTTGACAAGTCACACCTGTGGACTGAAAACCGTTCCAGGTGACCTTGTGAAACTGGTGACAGAATGCCAATGATAAAGTGTGCCAAGCTCCCATCAAAGCTAAATGTACCTACGTTGGTTGATCTAAAATATAAAGCATACTATTGGTTTTTCAAGACTTTTTTGTTTACTGCATAATTCCATACGTTTTCTTTCATAGTTTGGATGCCTTTAGAAAATAATGAAAATGAAGAAAAACCACTGAAGGAGAAGGTGTGAGAAAGTCTGTTCAAATGTTTGACCTGTTGTGTCCATTGCAAAGCCATTAGTAACTGCCAGACATTCTACTGGTCCTTCTCAAAAAATTAGCATATTTTGATGAAGTTCATTATTTTCTGTAATGTACTGATAAACATTAGACTTTCATATATTTTAGATTCATTACACACAACTTGAAGTAGTTGAAGCCTTTTATTGTTTTAATATTGATGATTTTGGCCTACAGCTCATGAAAACCCAAAATTCATATCTCAAAAAATTAGCATATTTCATCCGACCAATAAAAGTCAACCTTCAAATAATTATGTTCAGTTATGCACTCAATACTTGGTCGGGAATCCTTTTGCAGAAGTGACTGCTTCAGTGCGGCGTGGCATGGAGGCAACCAGCCTGTGGCACTGCTGAGGTGTTATGGAGGCCCAGGATGCTTCGATAGCGGCCTTAAGCTCATCCAGAGTGTTGGGTCTTGCGTCTCTCAACTTTCTCTTCACAATATCTTACTTCACGTTGTGTGTAATGAATCTAAAATATATGAAAGTCTAATGTTTATCAGTACATTACAGAAAATAATGAACTTTACCAGAATATGCTAATTTTTTGAGAAGGACCAGTATACTCAAAGAATAATAGGTACACTTGCATGAGTTTTTAGTCCCTTCAGAGAAGACTTGCTGTTTCAGAGCTTGCACTAGGTCCAGGTCTGTAAGCCATGGTTCGCTATTACAATCACTCCAAACTCACACACATTTTCCCAAGACCTCGTGATACTGTATAATGCAATTCTATTCTTGAGCAACTGATAGAATTCTATTCTATACCATAACTACTGTAGCGGTCACTGCTTGTTAAATCCAGCCAACGATTAAAATAAAAGATGAAAGAAAAGACGCAGCAAAAATCTAAATAAATATGTTTATTAAACAAGACAATTCTGACATCTAATTCTAACATTATAATTCTAACACTGAGTGAAGTCTCCGGGGAAAGGAAAGAGACTAAAACAAAAGCCAGCAGAATCGCATTTAAATATATGAATAAAACCAGACGGTTTCGACTAAAATCCCTGTGAGTCACACGAAAAGTTCTGATGAGGAATGTCTTACTAAAAATCAAGGACAACAACAAAAAAAAAAAAAAAAAAAAAGAGACTCCGACTAAAACGTGACTAAGAAGGAAAGAATAAAAGTATTCAAGGCCAAAGCCAGTCGAAAGGGAATAGATTAGATCCTTTTTTTATTATCTGCAAACAGCCAAGAAGGTTAAGATGATGCAGGATAATAAATACACTGAAAAAAAAAAATTATTTTGACAAAAGTCAAGGACACACACACAAAAAAAAAACACAAAGCACTTTAGAGCTTACTTGTACGAGTGGCAAAGAAACACAGCTACATTACACCCACTGTGCTCTCGTGATCTTTTATTGATGCCATGAAGTGATGTATTAACACAGGAAACACACACACACACACACACACACACACACACACACGTAAGGCACAGGCCAATACTGCATGAACAATGCAGTCCTTGACGCACGTTCACAAAGGACATGCAAATGCACATTAAAATTCCAGACATCATTCCTCAAAATAAATAAATAAATAAATAAAAAAGTGTTTTCTCCGCTTGGCAAAGCTTTAGAGGATTAAATCGCAAAGTTACAAAGACTTTAATTCACTGTGAAGCACTACAACTACCCGTTTTTTTTTTTTCTCCTCAAGCAGGAGTCCGACTCACGCTAAACCGTGAAGTACAGCTTGAATTTCTTCAAAGTTGAAAAGATACTTTCTAAACTCTTACTAAAACAGCAACAACAACAACAACAACAACAAAAAAAAAAAAAAACAGATAAGACACAATTAGCTAAGGGTAACACAATCCAGCTAAATCTACCTCACTTTCTCTGGCCATAGAGCCTACAGTAGCGGAATGCTAATCACTAGCTCTGGCGCTACAAACTGCTGAGGTAAATGGCACCGCATGAATCACACTAAAGTCTTCCACGTCTGTTCTCACTCTCACATCTGTTAATGTGTTGTTAAAGATTTGTTTGCATGCTAATGACTATGCTAATACAGACAGTAGCTGTCAAAATACAAACTGTGTGGAATACAAAGTGTGCGAGGCAGCAGATAGATTATAGTGAAGATTCTCACTCCAACATCTGTTTTGATCGGGAATGTAGATCAACTCGACGCGCGCCAACGATAAAAAGGCATCTCATGACTTTACAAATATGATTACAGAGAAATGTAGTGATTAGATTTTGGCCAGAAATGCTTAATTTTTATTAGTTGCTTTATCTGCCTTAGTGAAGAAAAAAAAAAACACACTTTAGTCACGATATTCCGTTTTTTTTATTTAAAAATGACTCTAAACTGTATTACGTTCATTTGTGTTCGTGTACGCGGGGCGCCGGACAAACGAGTGTCTATGTACTGTAGGCACGTACATTTTTGAAAAGCTTGTGACTTGAGGCTGAGCTCTGACTGGATTTTGTCAAGTCATCCTTGAGGTGCAGCACTTTTGTTCTTAGCGAATCAATGTTGTTTTTAAATATTTGGGCTCATGTGATTGGACCATCCTCAACGGGTCTTTTCCTGCACTTCTTATAGCGAGCGGAGCTGCTGACTGGATGTGATGTGAGTCAGGACTTTATTTTATGCTAGTAGCAATGAAGCGCAATCACCTGATAAATGCCTATTTACAGGCGAGTATTAAAAATTTCATTTTAATTTTGTTTTACCATCGGTTAATATATAAAAAGTACACTAACATCATGCATTTACACATTTTTGGAATTAAATTTTAAATTTAAACATCAAAATAATTGTACTATAGTTTGAACTCACGGCTGGAAGCTGTATCGTTGCACGCGTTAGTTCTTATCGTTATTATTTTATTTTCATCGGCATAAAGTAAATTTCATGTTTTTGTTAGGTAGTTAGAAATTAAGTACATCGTTTAAACTGTAGACTGTTTTGTTTAATGGGTTATTGCTAAATCTTACATACTTCACTTCTAGTTTAATGCTCCGTAGCTCTCGCCCTGTTTTCAGAGACTCTGAAACACACCAGGTTTGAACTAATATACAGTACTGTATATTCCAATAATGATTGCAATACATTTGCAATACAGTATTACAGAAGACAGTGTGTGTATGATATGATGTAATAAATGTATATTTTTATTAACCACAAAATGTATTTTTTAGTATTCGGAATTGGCCAGAAGTATAACAACATGCTACTGCTGCGATAAGAACATACTCGTAGTATATCACTCATGTATTTGTAACACAGTTACCCCCAAAAAATGCTGTAATGTACTTATAATACATTAAATATATACTTTCATTTAATTAATTACTGTCAGGTATGTATGTTCGTACACACAGCCATATACTTTTAGTTGTTTTTCCACTTTAAGTATACAAAAGTATACTTAAAATTGTGCTTTTGTACAATTTAATTACAACTTAAATGCACTTAGTATAAAATTAGTTGTTCCAAAATAGCAAACTTCTAGTATACTAGGTATTAGTCTGGCTCCAAGTACACTTAGTAAGTATGCTTTGGCACGCTAGGATTTAATATACTTATTATATTAATTATACTGATTTAGTTTATATGTAGTTTATATACAGATTTCATGATAATATATGTTTGTGATTGGAAGATACCAGGGAAGGTACTGTGGCACGTCATGGTGGTGTATACCATGGTACCGCTTGGGTACAACAGTGGCTACCAAAATTCGGTAGGTATCTAATATGGTATGCTTGTACATTCTGTACCATGTTAGATACGTTAGCACATACTACTGGTATGGCCAGTTCCATATAATATACCTGCTGAACTTTAGGATGCACTGTGGTACCCAATATGTACCATAGTATTCACTAGAGTATTGTGTATTAACCTTTAGAGGGGACCATAACAGGTAAAATGACACTGCAGAGGTTTATATATAGCAAAGACACAAATGTATTTGGCCAAGCCTGTTGAATCCAGAGGTTTCAATCAGGCCCCTTATCCCCAGTGAAGGACAATCTTAATGCTTTAGCATATCAAGACATCTTACACAATGCTATGCTTCTAATTTTGTGGCAACAGTTTGGGGAAGACGCTTTTCTACTCCAACATGACCGTGCCCCAGTACACAAAGCAAGGACTATAAAGTCATGGTTTTGATGATTTCGGTGTGGAAGAACTTGACTGGCCCACATAGAGCCCCGACCTCAATCCCATCGAGCACCTTTGGGATGAACTGGAACAAAGATTGCGAGCCAGGGCTTCTTGTCCAACATCAATGTCTGACCTCATAAACGCTCTACAGAATCAATGGTCAAGAATTCCCACAGAAACACTCCAAAATCTTGTGGGCAGCCTTCCAAGCGGGGTGGAAGCTGTTATATTATAGCTGCAAAAGTGGGACTGACTCCATATTGAAGTATACAATGTATTTGGATACAATGTCATTGCAGATTTGGGCAAATACTTTGGTCCATATTGTGTATTACCATCCTGGTACATAAACATATACAACATTTTTAACTGTGACCTGGTTCATGTTCCATGGTTAGTATACAATATATATACCATTTACTGTATGTACATATCAGAATATTAGTAACATGCTACTGTCAAAAATAACATTTTACTATTTATCATGGTACTTGTACAAACAGACCACCATGATTCCTAAACCAGATCAGGGTTGTTGAGATTCGCACAGTATCTCCAAGGCACCATGCATCGCCTCACAACTCCCAAGCCCTTTAGCACTGTTAGGTGCAGTTTCTTGGTTCCTCATCCCCAATTTCGCAAACATAAAATAAAATCATTGTAGAACAATTTAAGATTAGGCACCTGGATCCCACGATAAAATTGACCAAGTTGATCAGCATACAGATTAAAAGACTTAATTACCCAGTTCATTACATTTTGCAGCCTTCTCCGTTATCGGGATCCCAAAGGCCAATAATATTGCGATAACATTTAACAAATTATACATTCTGCAGCCCTAATTTCCAAAACTGCCATTAACCTCAACCTCATCAAAGCCTTGATTTGCAGTGTAGTAGAGAAACACAGGGTGTAAATTGGATTTCCCTGGACTGATTAATGATACATGAAAGTCACACTTTGTTTAAAACATCTACATGGGAGCAGAAAGTTAATACAGAAGACTGAGTTCTCAACGCGTGCTCATTTGCATTTTCAGTTATAACACAATGCTGAGCAACTAAAGCAACCCCAGATCATAACACTGCCTCCAAAGACTTACACAGTAGCCACTATGCATGATGGGTGCATCGCTTCATGCACTTCCATCTTACCACAGCGCACCCTTCACTCTGGAATAGGGTCAATTGCCTAGAACTCATTACACCACATAACCTCTTTCCATTGGTCCCAACAAATTGAAGCTGTTTATTTATTTATTTTTTTTGATGAGTCCATAAGTGGTTTTCTTATGGTCTGGTCAGCTGTTTAGTCACAATCCTGTGAGCTCTTATCACAATGTGTGTGATTGGAAATACTTAGACTTTCACCATTAAACATAGCTCTTTATTTTACCGTTGATTTTTTAGCACGCAATTTCAAGAAATGTTCACATTCCTGATTTATCCAACCACATTTCTTCCACGAACTTGACGATTCAGCGCTAGGTGGTGACGCGTTCTTATCTCAGTTCTGGTCATTTCAAACTTCATTAGTTGCTTTGTTTGTTTGAATTCGACGTTATTTTGCCCCATCCGTTTTCCTTCTATCTTGACTAGTGCTCTAGTCCCTGCTGCAGAGACACACCCCATAATTATTAAATCCTCCTTGCTTTACTGTAGGAAATTTATTATTTCCATGGTGGGCTGTATTGGAATTGTGCCAGACATATCATTTGGTGTTATAATTAACTTTTTGTTGTTGTCACATGCACACAATGGTCAGTCTTTGTCATTGCTTCCTGCAACTGCTTCAGAGTTGTTGTGGGCCTCTTGGTAGCCTCCTAGCTCGTTCATCCAGTTTGGAGTAACGTCCTGATTCAAATAGGGTCTGTGTCGCACCAAATCATACCTTCCACTTTTCAATAAATTACTTCACTGTGATTCTAGGCAGTGATAAAGCCTTTGATATATTTTTTTTATATTCATCTCCTGACTGGTGCCTTTGCACCACTGTGCCTTGCCTCCCATAGTTGATTGTTTGCTTCAGTTGCACTAACAGGGACTGGAATGCTCCAGCCTTTCATGCTGATTTATTCAAAATGACCAGGACTGATTTTTTCTGACAGTGGTATATCTTCAATTGGATGTTAAAAGTTGCTCTGAGGAAATACAGTTGGATAAAAAAAAAAACTGTCTGCCTTCATTTTACGCTGCAAAGCAACAAAATGTGATTATTTTAATGGGGTTGATTCTTTTTTTCTACCCACTATATATACCTTGCACTTACTGTGGAAGTGATAAAGCACAGTGAAGTGAAAAAAAAAAAAAAACATATCCATCTCCTGACTTGTGCCTGTGTGTATCTATATATACAGCATAAGTAGCAGATACATCTCAATATCAACTGTTCAAAGCAGATTATCGGATATTTCGGACACCTTTAGCATTGTTTTACAGTGTAGAAAGAAATGAAAATCAGGAAAGAGCATAGAATTAGGAGGTCTGTCATTTTATTGTTCATACTTAAATGTTCATTTTATTGCCTGTTATTAAAGGAACTGCTTGGACAATTATAATTATATCATGAAATGCAGATTAAAGGACCCCAACAAATTCAGGGTTCATCCCTAGTGCAATGATGAAGTTGAATGATGTAGGTGAGTTCAGAAAAAAGAATATGAATAAACACAAACAAACAAATAAAAAATCTTTATGCGCTTTATATTTTCCCAAAGAATAGTAATTTGTAAAATCTACTTCAACAACTTAAATTCAAGAGTAATAAAGTACAGACCAGTAGGCATCAGGTTTATGATATCACACCAAACTGGGCTTTTGGAATTTAAACTTTTAAATTCGGAAAATTGGAAACAGAGTTGCTGTTGGGGAAAACAAATCTGCTACTGTTTTTTTTCTTTTGGGGGGGGGGGTGGGGGGGGGATACTATGAGGAGACAAACAAAAGACGAAGTGTAAGTACAGACAACACGTCTAAGATGTACAGAGCCTTTTATGTTGATAAAGATATTATAAAGATCGGCGGGTAGCACGGTGGCTTAGTGGTTAGCACTGTTGCCTTGCACCTGTAGGGTTCGGGTTCGATTCCCGCCTCTGTGTGCATGGAGTTTGCATGTTTTCCCCGTGCTTGGTGGGTTTCCTCCGGGTTCCCCCCACAGTCCAAAGACATGATGATTAGGATAATTGGCTTTCCCCAAATTGCCCATAGTGTATAAATGGGTGTGTGAGTATATGATGCCGTATGACGGCTTGGCACCCTGTCCAGGGTGTACCATACCTTGTACCCCTAAGTGTCCTGGGATATGCTCCAGGCCCCAGGCAACCCTGTATACAGGATGAAGTGGTATAGACAATGAGTGAGTGATATTATATAGATCCTCTCTTATATATGCCTCTTTTCTTCAATGCTCAGAAAGGTTTGGATCGTTTCAGATCGTTGTGCAGTCTTTGAAATGATTGGGATGGAAATTTTTGCTGAGACCTGGCAACCATTACACTAATCCTACTAGCAGTATTTCATAAGATTAACTTAAATTTTTGGGTTTGTTCCATTTGTTCCATTTGTATTTTGGATGTGTAAATATTCTCTGCCCACCAGCTCCTTTTAAACATGCCTCGTTTATATTCTCTCAACAGTTTTTTGGATGCTCTCAGCTCAAATATATTCAGCTCTCCTTTTATTCCCCCTGACATCTCTGGCATCGTTTTTCACAACTTAGCCAGTGAGAGGCTTTTTAAGCCTTTTTTTTTTTTAAGGACTGTTCATACTTTGGTAGATAAATTGTTGAAAAAGATCCTTTTTGCTGCTTAACTAATTAAAGGAATGTGTGTGTACGTGTGTAGGGTTCAGACATTTGCCATCATATTCTTGAATAAGCCAGGTTAATGCTAAATCATGTGTGTTTTTTATTATTATTATTATTATTATGTTGTCTCAAATTCTGAGTTAAGTGAAAGCACATCTAAGAATTGACCCGTTTTGCAATTTCATACCACTATCTTGCACATCATGCAAACACACGTCATTAAGAACAGCTTGTGTCAAATAGGACAAGTCAAGCATTTGACAAATTCACTGAGAATAAATGAACCAAAAAATCAAACAAGTCATATCTTCAGAATATGAAGCGACAATGTTTGGAACGTTGGAACATGAAACGTGAACGAGTTGACTGGGAGGTGTGAATGTGGAGCGAAACATTGATCAAACATGCTGGAATTAAGTGGAAATTAATGAACCACATTAGTCATTAGTCTGTGGAACAAATCGTCGCTGTGTCTGAAGAGGTAGCGAGGAATTTATTATGAAGAGAGAAAAAAATGTGAGTAGTTTTCAGTATTTGCAGAGACTTTTTAGCCACCATGTCATAGTTTCTTACATTAGCCTGGTGTAAGTTGTAGTGATAATGAACAGACGACACAAAATGGATTTTTGATGTATTTCCTGAAAAACGTTAGTGTTGCAAAATGTATGAAAGATAAAACAGAAATAACATGACAAAACATCTCCAGCCTGAACCTTAGCACAAGGAAATCATTAATAAATGAGAAGGATATGACCATAGACAGTGTACACATTAGACTGTACAGTAAGTACTCAACATACGAACGAGTTCTGTTCCGAGAGCTCGTTCGTAGGTCCAATTTGTTCGTAAGTCCAACAAACCTTGTCCAGATAACACAATCTTTTCGCCTCACTCTATTCTATCAATTATTTTCACTTTTTTCTCAATCGTTATTGCTTTTCACTTTTTAGCTGCACCAGCCTCATCACTGCTGCCTTGACACTTGGGCTTGTACTGCACGTGCAGAGGATGCACAGTGCACGCACATGACAATGTACGCCGGACATATGATCTGACTTACTGTGCGCGATTGCATCGCGATGAATCTTCGAAAGTTCAGAACTTAAATGTTCGTATGAAGGAGACGAGACTTACTGTATGTTGTTGATAATCAGCCTGTACTCGTCATCAACAATGAGAGAGTCATGGAAAACAAAGTTCACTTCCAGCTGTACACAAGTGCGTTTCCGGTAACACAATTCAAGCGACACTACTGATAAGCCTACGTAATGTACTTGGTTCAACTTCAGTCAACTTAGTCCAAAGAAGCCAATGTGGGAAATATAGGTAGTTAAAATAAAATGTTAATTAATTAATTGATTAATTGATAAATTACTCAATAATCCTGTTCAAGGATCTTAGAATTTGCGTCCACTGAGCAACGCCTATTCCTTAAACTTTGAAGTTTTATTTTAAGCACAATCAATCTAAAAAGTTGAAAGAGCACTGGTGCACGAGACCCTTACCAAAGGCCCGGGTGGAATCCAGGATCACCTCCTCCTACACGAAAGCCCTGCCTGCGCTCATGCATTGTTTGCAATCTGTGCCTCGGAACACACTGGCAACTTTTTAAAGGGATACTGCCAAGAACTGCTGCCAAGAACATGGGTTTCTGGCAAAAACTATGAACCTCATAACAGAATAATGAGGGCAAAATAAATTTTTAATGATGACACTGTGGAACTTGTCAGCTAGTCAGCTATCTTGGTGTTTGCTAGCTAGCTAACTTGGCAGGTCAGCATTTCAGGGACATTAGCTTCAAAAAATAACGCTGATCGTTACATTTTATTTCAAAACCAGTTTTTACAGGCTTAAGAGAAGACAGCTCCATTAGAGGGTGAATTTTAATATAATAAAAACGTTACATGGAATTATAGACAGGATTGTCTAATAATAATAATAATAACAATAAACACAAGTAATAGATTCTAAGTTTAGGTGTGTTTAAGAACCGTATGACACTAATTGTCTCTGCTGCATCATCGCCTGCATTTTCATATCCGTTACCTTCTTGTTGCAGATTCCTTGTTTTCCCACGTGGTGATGAATGAAAAAGCGGTTTTTACATCTATACAACAACCTCATGAAATTATACCTCAGGAAAACATGACATGATTCCTGTTAAGTGAGAATCAATGAAAACTACTACGAAGTATTTCAAAAGTGATTGCTTGAGAGGAAATCGCTTTATCTTTTTCCATTTAAAGCCAAGATAGAAGTGATTCAAAATTACAGGGCAAAATGTATTTAATGTAAAAAAACATTTCTTGTTGACCTGTTTTGTCTCGCCTGCTACTCCATTTATGCTTGACAGCTGACTTTGTTACTTTATTTTAGTTATTTGCATGCCAGTTTTTCTAGATCAGAATTCTGTAAATATTAAAATTACATAGATGTGAATAAAATCAGTTCAGGAAAGCACAATATGTTGTTGGATCATCTTACACACAAAATCTTCAATTCTCAAAATCTTCAAAAGTTATAAGTGTCAAATCTTCAAATCTTACATTTTTTTATTATATATATATATATAATTAATCTCAAAATCCTAACATCTCAAAATCTTAGTAATTTATCATTTCAATCTTAAAACCACAAAATCCTGAAATCTTAATTTTTTTTAATTCTTAAAGAAAAAATCTTAAAGAATCATATCTTAATCTTAAAATCACCATACATTTACATTTTAATATATATTAAAATAGATAAGAATTAAAATAAAAAAAAAAATGCTAAAACCTTAAAATCTCAACAAACAAATATAAGAAAGCTTAAGGTCTCAAAATCTTAAAATTCTAAAAACCCTAATCATAAAATTAAAATAAATCTAAATCTTTTTATTAAATTGATTTTAAAATGACAAAATGTTAAAATCCTAAAATCTCAGAATCTTAAAACCTTAAAGTCTTACAAGCAGAAAAAAAAAATCTCAAATTCCTATTACCTTAAAATCCTTAAATCCTAGGAACAAATCTTTACAATCTTTAAATCCAGAAAAAAAATTTAATTCTTAAATCTCGACCTTAGAATCTTAAAACCACAACTTTATAAAATCCCCAAATCTTACAATCTTAAACACTCAAAATATCAAAGTATACCATTTATCACTAGAAGCTTTAGACTCTCAAGTCAATCTCAACATCTGTAACACTGCTTTGGTAATGATAGTTATGACTGGACATTTTATTTATAATTTTATTGTGGCATTTCACATTATTTGAGACTACTTCCAAAAGTCCATGTAAGTCACAGTTTGTAGTCAGTCGTAATGACATAATGTCTTTAAAATACATTTAATATACCGTATAAAGCACCAGAAACCTGTCAATATGTTTTACCGTTAATGATGTTAATGCAAATATAAAGTACAGGAGGAAAACGTATCACATTTAATGTAAAAAATAATAATAATCTGGTATTCTCTAGAGGTTCCTTAAAAGAAAAGACATTCCAACCACTTTTGAAAGCATCAAGATGAAGCGTTGAGAACAGGCGCTGCTGGCAAGCCATGCAATCAGATGAATGCGAGTGATCTTTTTTAACCACAGTGTCAGAATTGCGAGGGATTTTGCATCGATTGCAGAGCAAGTCTAAGATGCAGTCGGTCACGTCGCCCTCTGAGAAGCGGTACAAAACGACCGGAGATTGTTTCTCAGACTGCGTTACGCACCGCAGATGAGTTCTGAATGCCCTCGCCAGACATTTGGTCTTTTTTTTTTTTTTTTTTTAAACAAAAAATTTTTTTTCCTGCTTACTCTCGGGTGGGTATCTGGGCAGCTAATTAGAATTGTGTTTAATTACATGTTTACAAGGTTTCACACATGTACCCCAGGTTTGAGTTTCAGGTTCACTTATCCCGAGGCATCGGACTCCAAGCAGACTTCCACCGAATGTAAACATTCAAACTCCCAAGTTGATTATATTCCTATAATAGCACAATGTGCTGTGTTGTAATAAATGATAAATGAGGGCCCAGGTGTAAACATCTGTTCATCTCAGCTATCTGATTGTGTTAATAGCACGTCTGAGGCTGTGAGGTTGGAACTCTTCCAATCCTTTAGTGAATTCTTCATGAACCAGTCTTAAGAAAGGTAAGAACTTTTTCCGCCATTAACCGGAGCTCATCACGGTAACCTCGGGTGATTTTAACTTTTTTTTTTTTTTTTTTTTTTAGTGATTTGTTTAATATTCTCATATTGCAATCTTGGAGCTATATGCGTTCATATAATTCTTCCAACATTTCCTCCCATGACATTTCCTGTATCTCCAGGCTAAGATGAAAACGATCATATCTCAATCCATGTGACATTAAACATATGAGGCCCATTTTTCTACGCTGACAAGCGACTCGGCTCCCACTCCAGACATTTATAACAGCAGACCTGCTCGGTCTTACTGGTACCATCTGCAGCTCTAATGAAGACCCGGCTACTGCAATCATTACGTCTTAGAGCGCGGTGAGGAATGTACTCACCTGCTAAACTCATCTGTGAGTTCAAAACTTAAAAATAGACACATTTAACATCCTCCGACTTGTTTTTTTCGGGGCTATGTAGATGCGGCTGATCTTCAGCGGAATCAGTCATCGCACGGATAGGTGAGCCAGGATCATCCATCATTATGATAGATGGCTCGGCTGAAGGTGCCGCCGCTGTTTTGTCCTCATTAACACCGAAATATTGGAAAAGTCTTTACTTGAGTCAAATGTAGTTCACTTTTAAATCACTCTAGGTCAAAACACCTTGAGAAACGGCTTTTGCTATTGCACGGAGGAAACAATTGCTTAAATAAGCATCTGGATTTAAAGGGAAAAGATGCTGGGTCAGGTACTCGGAAGGTTGTGTGTTTTGAGTTCCTTGATTTGATTAAGCAAGATTCTCGAACCCTGAACACCTCTGCTACCGTCCTACGGTACTTTGCCAAGTTGCAGGCCCTATGACGAGCCGATCCCATGGACAATCAGAAACTGGAACGTCTGATCCTTGAAGACTGATGGATAATGTGTCACCAGAGATGCATCTGTCTGTGGGAACTGTACAAGCTATTACCACATGTCCAGGCCATTAAAAGGAGTCAGGGGTAGCTCAGTGGTTAAGGCATTCGGTTCGGAAGGTCCCTGGTTCAAATCCCACGACGGCCAAGTCTCACATGTGTAATGAAATACAAATGTAAGTCGCTCTGGATAAGGGCGATAATGTTCCTGGGAGGCCATTGTTTCAGACATGAAGCAGCAGTCATCATGGCTCCGGCGTACTGAGACATCTTTCTACCTTGATGGTATCCAAGCACTAGTAGGGGATGACTGTATACAGATAGTTATTTTCTTTCATAACCTGTTTTGTTATTCAAAAGTCCCAGTTTGACTCGAACGCCCCTCGTGAAATAAGAAACATGTTAAAACTAATAAATAGCATTTATAGACTATAATATCATTAACTTGTGAGATTTATGGGATTAATAATAAACAAAATACGTCATGAGCTAGGGGTGCACAAACTTTTGCACTCAGCGCCGTTTCTTGAAATATCATCGGGAGATTCGTTTATTTGATTCAGATAAAAATATTAACATGTTAGCTTTCAAACATTAAGTTGTAAGTTGTAAGTTACGGTGTAAGTTGTACCGTAGGCTGTAAGTTTAAGAAAAACAAAACAATTGCGTAGTTCTTGAAAAAGCCATTCGAAAGTTGAGCTTGTTTTAGTGTTTCTGATTGTAGAAAGAAAAAAAAAAAAAAACAAGAAATATTTTCCCGAACATGAAATCGGATTCGTCTGCTGCTGAGACCAATTTCAGACGACACCACAATGGAAGGAAGAAACAAGTCCGAGTCTGAGGATGAAGCCTTTCACAGAGTACACAATGTGCCTGGCCTGCACTACTGTGTATATATCGCATTATCAATTACTTTCATGAATGTACAGGCACGGCATGGGAGCTTACGAATGCTCGAACTTGCAGCACGTCTGCAGCCTCATTTGAACACACACGGCTCAAATTTTTCATCCCTCTCCTTTATCACAGATCCGTCATGGCAGAAAACGACCCCGAACACGACTTATTGTGACTAGCGGAAGCGCAGCAAGACAGGTCGCCTGCTGCAACCCCGGAGCGACGCCCGACACCTTCATTAATCTTATTCAGCGCGAAATGTACGCACGCATTTCATACCCAAGTTAGATCACTTTAATCAAAGTCGTTATGGGATGATGGGAAATAGAGAATAGGTGTGCATAAAAAAAAGAAAGAAAAGGAGGGAGAACCTCTGCCTGATGCGTTTCTACAAACACAAAAGCGAACTCCCCAAGGTCATCGGGTTCATGATTATGCATGGATTTTGCACTCGCCTCAAAATATCGCCCATTATATGCAAAAATGTGTGCGAACAAAGAAAACTCTTTGTGCGTCTGTGTATGATTAGCAATGCGCTGCATGCGCTACACGCTCTCCCACGCTCGAGATTTATAACAGAATCAACAATAATTATGTAATAAAACTCACCCATTAAAAAAAAACAATCAATTCGTTTCAAATAAATAATGTTACGATATCATTATATCATATCATCATCTTCATATCATTTAACAGCAAAATTATCCACACTGCTGAGTGCAGAAAATACGCTTAAAAAGTAATCAATAATATGAAAATAATCAGTCAAGATCATATTTCCAGATAATATTTAAGTCAGAAAACAGAAAAGCTAGAAAAATATATATGTAATATAATATAATATTTTTTTTATTATAATATTTTTTATTTAACATAATAATATCACTTCATAACTTTTTTTCATTGTGTTACTTAATTAATAATAAAACATGCTCAACCTAAATAATATATATATATATTTTATTATTTTATATATATATATATATATATATATATATATATATATATATATATATATATATATATATTTTTTTTTTTTTTAAACATATATGTTTATGATATTGAGTTCAAAGTATGTTGTGGTCTAAGGGCGCACACACTTTTGCACTCAACAGATAAAATAAAATAAATAGAAATTTATTCAAATAAATATGTTGATCTTATTATGTAATAATTGTTTATTTAATAAAAAGTCATTTTATATTTATCAGATTCTCCATTCATTTGATTATTACATTAAAAGTTTAACTGATTATTCCTTAAATGTGTAACTGATAAATTTACCTGATAATTAATTGATTTGTCTGACTGACTTTTTTTTAAACATTTAACTAATCATTAATTCAAACTATTTTTTATTCATTTTAATGATCAATTCTTCTGATCTGAACATAACACATGAAGGTTAACACTCATACTCTGACATCGCCCCTGAGAGTTAGACCTCTCTGTACCTTGATGGCCAGTGAGGCGATCTGGAGATGGTGTAGTTTCCTCAGCGTGCTGTCTCGGTCGATGAAATAGGAGGCAGCGAGGTGATGGAGGGCCTCGAGTGTCAGTGTGCCGTTAGCGGCGCCGCTGTTTGAAGGGGCTTCACTCAGCTTCCTCTTATCCACGAAAATGGTCAAGGACTCCTCACCTGGATGAGAGCAAAGCGAGAAGTACAGTATTAGTGAATTCGCCACTGAGCAACTAAGCACCAACCGTTTCCGTCCTCACCTCGGGTCTCTTGCACATTTTGTGCATCTTCATTCAATTCAATCCAATTCACTCACTCACTCACTCACTCACTCACTCATCATTTATACGGTTTTCTCTTGTATACAGGGATGTGTGGACCTGGAGCCTATCCCAGGAGAGTTACAAGGAGAGGGCACCCTGGACGGGGTGCCAATCCATACTCAAACGATCATTCACAGACTACGGGCAATTTGGGAACAGCAATCAACCTAATCTGCATGTCTTTGGACTGTGGGAGGAAACCTGGAGTACCCGGAGGAAACCCACCAAGCACGAACATGCAAACTCCATGCACACAGGCGAGAATAGAACTTGAAACCTGCAGCTGAAGTCTACAGTGCTGACCACTAAGCCATCGTGCCACCCCACTTCAATTCGATTCTCTCACTCACTCAACGTCTATACTGCTTTATCCTGAATTCAGGGTCAAAGGGGGGGGGAGGGGGGGTTGGCTGGAGCCCATCCCATGAGACTCAGTGTACGAGACGGGAATCGAGCCTGGCCGGGAATCGAACACGGACCCTGGAGGCCAAGGCGACAGTGCTAACCACTACACCACCATGCTGGCCCAATTTTATTCAATTCGATTAAATTTTTATTTATAAAGCGCTTTTTAACAGTCACAGCCAAAAAGGAGACTTACAGAAATCTAATTCTTGAAACTGGCTGTTAAATGGTGTAAATGTCACATCTTGTAGAAAGTGATAACCTTTTATTCCCGCCAAACTTCTGCACCACACTCCAGTCCAGTAGGTGGCAGTATTCCACATAACAGCTCATAAAGTCAAAAGAAGAAGAACGCGTGGAAGCTGTATTTTCTCCGAAGCCTGATGTTTATTTTTCAAGAAATTTATCAATGTTAGACCGTTTAAGTTTACTTAAATGATTTGAAAGCCGCCTGCTCATCAGGGACTATCTGAGCATTTTGATTCGTACACATTCACATTCCATAGAAACTTAAATTATTCTTTTGATTGTGTAAAGCTGCTTTGCGACAATGACAATTGTTAAAAGTGCTATACAAATAAAATTGAATTGAATTGAACTGAAAGCGTGAATTGATTCTGGTTATTATTTTCCAGCAGCATTTTGTACCTTCTAAATGAAAGCCAATTTCTTAAAGCTTGCTATTTCTATACAGAGACGTTTATGTGGAATGTCCAAATTAGTCACTGGTATGTTACCTTCAAAAAAAAAAAAAAAAAAAGAAAAAACCTTTAGGCTGGGTAAATAGTTCTGGAATATTCTAAGTGATCGACTCTGTCAGATGGAATGTTGATAAATGCGAGCTAAATGTCTTAAACATATTTAAGGAAACATAAAGTGAAATTCCAACAGAAAAAAAAAAAAAAAACTTTCATAGGATGTCTTTTAATCCAAATAAAAGAAAGAAGATACCATTAACCTGGGTCTCGTTTGGATAATTGAACATGACAGCGTTTATAAAGAGTGCTGAAACGCGTGACATATTCCGATGACTAAAAGCCGTTCTTTCACCCTTTGTCGCGCGTTCTTTTCATCAACACTCTTCCGGCACCGACGCCCCAGTACACCGCTCTCATTTTTATCACTCGTCTGTGAAAGGATGCGGGAGAACGGGAGGCCGTTCGACCGCCGGAGAGTTTTTGTTTGGGGAGAAAACGTTTCGGAGGAAAAATGGCTCCAGTCAGGTGCTGAATTGTCTGGAGATCTAAATGGAGCCCAAATGAGGGCACGGGAGGTGCACTTAGCAGCCCAGATATCGATTGTGGGACGATCGTGGTGAGCACTGTAATTATTCTCCCAGGGAAATACAGTCTTTGGGTACTGACTCTTTCTACAATTAGAGTACAATAAGAGCCAGAAGGCCGTTGTCACAGACTAGCTGCGGCACACGGGGAGACTGATGTCGATACCATCAGCAGGTTGTGTGATATCACCTAACCCCTGGCAGACTTTCCATTTGCACCCAGACAGACAGGGCATATGCGATTCAGCTTTTCCAGCCAAGTACCCGAGATGTTTTACGTTCCTGTCGGCCAAATGGAAAAGTAGGGCGAAAATGAAAAATAAACGAACTTAAAAGCCGAATACTATACTGTACAAAACATACAACTTAAAGGTAACATGGCTGGGACATGGGTGTTCGAGTCAAACCGGGACTCTTGATTGTGCAGAATAACAGAACAGGGTTATGAGAGTGCAAACGCTCTATATAATCCCCTGCTTCACTAATGCACTTATCCCGGTGTTTCACTCGTGCTTGGACACCATCAAGGCAGAACGTTTTCTCAGTATGTTGGAAATCTTTGCTAGTTTTTATAAATGGGTATGATATAGAGGAGCTCCGATTGATCGGCCGATAATTGCTTTGGGAAGTTTGATCGGCAGTCTCTATAATGGCCGATATAGAAAAGCCGATCAGATGACGCAAAACTGGCGGGTTTTTTTTTTTTTTTGCGCGCTGCTAAAATTGCATCACAGGTCTGGCAATTCTACGTCTTGTGTATAAAAGGAACACGAGCAGTTTTCAACGTTGGCTCGCGCTAAGAGAGCTGGAGAGCTCAGCAACTCGCGCGCCGCCACTCACTCAGCTGTCGGTAATTCCCCTCTCTCACCTCCGCGGTTTCGCGCGGTGGCCGTTAGCATGTTGAGCGCGCAGTGGAGACACTGCCCAATGTGCATAGAGAGCTTTGTCTGCTCTTAAAATGTCAAACCGCGTCCTCAGAATTGTGGCAGGAATATAACGCCATAGAAACACGATTCATTATGATTCACCGCGAGTTTTGGCGCTGTGAATACGTTTCCATCTTTCCGTGTGAAAAATTTAACATTTTTATTATTTAATTTTTATTAAATATTAAACAATTTTTAAAACATGTTTTTTAACATGAAAAATTACACATGTTTAAGAAAAAAAACAGTTTTTTGACGGTCCTCACGGATGCTTGAGGTCCTTGCAGAACTTCCGGCGACTCACCTCCTATTGTCTGTTATTTTATTTCATTTTATACACTCTACAGGCAAGTTGCATTTGTCAAGCTCTAAGCTTGTTCCCAGTTACTATCCAACTACTATTTTGTGTGAAATATTTTGTTTGTCCAGCAAATTTTATGTAAAAGTTCATTAAACTTAAAAAAGCGATGCAACTTGTTACTAAACTTTTTTTTACAGGTTTTTTTAATTATTTTTTTTTACCATGTACACAATATTCAACAACAATATACAGTATATGAAATATTACATAACTATACATGGAGAATCTTTCTTTACATCCTTATTATATCTTTACCAAGAAACACATTACAAGTTGATTTCTTTCCGTCTTATCTGTTTAAAAGCACTTCTCCAGTTTCCTACTTCAACAGTCGACAGTCTCGTGTGTTTTACACGACATTACATTTGAAGAGCTTTTTTTTTTTCCTCATGCCGCTGAGTCTCCGTAACCATGACAACCGTCATTCCGTACT
Organism: Clarias macrocephalus; assembly: GCA_011419295.1. Lineage (NCBI taxonomy): Eukaryota > Metazoa > Chordata > Actinopteri > Siluriformes > Clariidae > Clarias > Clarias macrocephalus. The sequence goes on along the minus strand of JAAGKR010002117.1, from coordinate 62,342 downwards.
TCCTCATGTTCGATCTACGAGCAGACATCATTTTCTGTCCCATAGTTTCTGTCCCAAGGTTTTTTTTCAAGAAGATTTCCTCGTTTATTCCCTGTGATGATGTTATCGACACTGCGGAGTGTAGTTATAACACCCCATGAGTATAAAAACACAGGGTGAGTACCAATAGATTATTTTAAACACAGGATGACTTACTCATGTGGCACAATAAGAGATGTGTGCCAGGCCTACTTTTCAGTCAAATCATTCCACCGCTTGTTTAGAAGAAGCTCCACCGCTTGACGTCTGGGTAACACATACTTGTGTATTCGGTGGTGTTTACAAAGGTTGTGTGTACTGGATGGCATCGTATGTGGAACTGGAAGTGGTAAAGGCAGTGGTGTTGTGGTTAGCACTGTCGCCTTGCACCTCCAGGGTCCGGGTTCGAGTTTGCATGTTCTCTCTGTGCTTGGTGGGTTTCCTCCGGATACTCCGGTTTCCTCCCACAGTCCAAAGACCTGCCTATTAGGCTAATTGGTGCTCCCAGTTTGCCTGTAGTGTGTGACTTAGTGTGTGAGTGCGTATAGATGATGATATAGGGTGTAGACAATGAGTGAGTGAGTGAGTGAGTGAGTGAACTGGAAGTGATGTGGTGGTTTCACGTTCATGTGCTGCATGTCGATGCTGCAACTGAACTCAAATGGTCCCATCTCCCCGTCATCAAGAGACGATGTAAGTCGGAGATGGAGACAGAGACATGGGGACAATAGTGCATGTTATTCATTTACCCAGTCAGACCTGAATCATGGGTGCCCTAGATTTAATGTTGTCCCCAGCCAGAACTTTGTCCAAGCGATACAGAAGTAATATACAAATGTCTGACCTGCTTCCTATCTGCAGAAGCTATTTTCCGAAAGCTTCCTTCCAGTTAAATAGTCGCTGAACAAGCATATTTAAAACCAACCAGCACACTGTTTTAACAGTTACAGTATTTCCACATGTCCTCATTTTTACAATGCACTCGTGTGGACCTCGTGGCTCTCACGTGGATGTAGCGGAGCACAGAACATCAGCAGAACTCGCTTTATACAGCGTCCTTATTCCGATGGTACTGTACATGTACATGTGATCTCTGGCGTTTTTTTTCCCCTGGTTTCTGAGCCATTTGTAAATTGTGCAAACTGCTGAGGTTAACAGGTAGCCCGAGCTCAAAGTGATGGACTCGCATCATTCCTTCAAATCACTCGAAGATGCCAATGCGCTCTTTCAAGCCTCATGACAGCCAAACTGCAGCGAGATTTGCCTGCGCAAATGAATGCAAGCGCGCGTCTCTCCGAGCATTCGGAATCACCCTCATACATCAAAACACACGCAGGTGCTGTCGGACACATCTAACCGAAAAGGGCTTGGTGGTGTTATTAGATCTCGCACGGGATTTGAATCTGAGAGCGATCTCCGACGTTTCTCTGACAGACATTCTGAGCTTCAATTTCAATTTCAATTTATTCGCACAGCCTGGATGTGTGTGTGTGTGTGTGTGTGTGTGTGTAGTATTTTTACGGTTGTGACACTGACAGACGCTTTGAGTTTTAATTTAATTCGAGAAGAAAGTCAACACGATGGCTGAGCACTGGGGGTGCGAATCACTTGTCACCTCCCGATGCCTCGGTGATGATACAAATTCGATTCAACTTGAGATTCTATTTAAAAAATCAAAAAAAACATTTTTTACACTTCGATTAAAATTTCGAATTTTAAACTGTTAAAAACATAAAAAAAATAATTAAATGTAGCCGGTTCCTTACAACATTAGTTTTGACACGAAGCAGCATTTAAACACCACAAACTCACTTCAAATACAAGAGACACTTAACGTCAAATGGAATTAAATGAAACATAAAGCTACGTTTTATTGCTACGGTATCTCTGTCCGCCCACATAATTATTATTTTAAAACAAACTTAATAATAATAATAATAATTCACTCCTACCACACGGGATGAAAATGTGTGTGAACCGTTCAGAGTGCGCCACCTGTAGGATTATAAAGAAACGGTGACGTTTTACCTCCTCAAATTTCTCAAAACCCAACTTGACAGTAAACGCACACAATTTTAGCTTATTAGACTAATTAGACTACTTAGCGCTTGCAGGGTTTTGAGACTGGTTTATACGACGGAGTATTAGGGCCAATGTGAGATTTAAAAAATAAAAAAAAAAGAGTTGGAAGGGGAGGGACAGGGAATTTCCGAGTTTAAAGTCGAAATTTTTGAGAAAAAGGACTCTAAATTTTTGAGATGCAAACTCGAACGTTTTGAGATTTAAACTCGACAATACGACACCTCATGGTGTGGACCTTCGTAGAGCGCAAGAGCGCCACGTCTACAATACAAAAGGGCCTGATGCTCTTTGGCGTATGGAATCTTATGACAAATTGAAGCCACATGGTAAAGGGATGAATGGATGTATCGATGGTTTCAATTGTTTTGTTGAATGGATGGAAGCTTATATAACAAAAAAATTACCCCAAGATTATGGCTCATGAGCCTAATACTCCATCGTAGGGATAACAATGCACCTGTCCATGGCGCTGTGGTTCCTGATAAACAAAGGCGATCACCTCATCCAAGTCACTATGGTGTTTTCTTCTAAATAAGCTCAAAAATGTCTCTTCAAAGTCCGAATGCTTATGAAGACAAAGTCCGAAGTCTAAAATAATATACATTATTATATAATAATATAAGAAGTATTTTCTTGTTGCTAAATCCAAGGGAAAAGTTTGATTAGATGTTCCACTTCAGGCATAATGCAAAATAAGTGATGTCTGCCCAACCTTGTAAAGTATATACAGTATGTGGGTTTCCTTCCTTGATTTAAAAAAAAAACAAAATAAAAAAAACAGATTTTCGAGTTTGAAACAAAACTTTCGAGTTTACATTTTAAAATCTCCACGTTTTCATATCGAAACTTTCGAGTTGTAAACTCAGAAATTTCCTGCCCCTCCATTTCCAAGTCTTTTTTTTTTTTTATCCCATCTTGGCCCTAATACTCCGTCGTAGGTTTAAGCATGTGTAGTGAGTGGGTTAGAGACTAATGAGCTTGGAGGAAAAGTCAGATCGGAGGGTTTAAACATGCGCTCGGAACAGAATCGTTTATATCTGAGGCTGATTAGCCAGGCACGGCCAATCCAACTAAAAAACTAAAAACCAGGCAATTCTGGTCACTGGCTGATCGACCGGTTAATCTGCATTGTGTTTTAAATGTTGCTCTTGTAATTAATGGCAAAGGTATGCTAGACAAATATTTCTAAAATTCTATACGCTGTAAGGTACGTCCATGTCCACAGGGTGACTAGCGCTGGTTTGTGATCACGCTTGGGATTTTAGCACCTTGACACGCTGGAGAAGTCACGTAAAAAGTCATTTAATAAAATTAATTAATTTGCCCTCTTTTTTTTATAAGTTAAGATATGCAAAATAGGTTTTCATTAAAAGCAGAGCCGTGAAGCAGAGATGGACTGTCTATTAGATTCAGTTAGAATTTGGGGCATTACGATTTGCAATTCAATTTGATTCAGTATCACTAATGTTCTTTGGTTATTCGGATTCGTTCTCACAGGTTTAAAAGATACTAAAGTTCATTCTTTTTAACTTGTGCGACTTAAAAGTCGGGTCATGAGCAAGCAATAATCCTTTTTATTTTTATTATAGTTATTATAATTATTGTTCTCGCCAATCGTCCGCTCCACACCCCAGTCCAGTAGGTGGCAGTGTTGCACTAACCATCATGGAAATCAAAAGAAGAAGTGATTTTCTTGTTCGATCTGGGAGTATTTTCAGCTTGAGCTGTGGTCTCTTTAAGGAATTGTCAGATTTTAGACCATTCAACATTTTAAGGTTTAACTAAATAAAAAGTCTGAATCGATTTGTAAGAAACAAAACAAAATAAACCGAAACTTCTTAACATTCTAGCAGCTGTCAGATTATAGCGTGAAAAGTTTTTATAAATAAGTGGTAAGATGTTAGTGTGTGTTAATGCAAGAACACATTAAATATGATAAGATGAAGTAAGCTATGATGTCATTTACAGTCAGTATAAGTTATTTAAACATCATGTGTATATCCATAACTTGATATAATATAATATAATATAATATAATATAATATAATATAATATAATATAATATAATATAATCCAGGATGCAACCTGATCTTGCGATGAGAACTACTTCTTGTAACAATTCATAATGCACACTAGACATTGCTCTAATCTGGTGTATTTTAATACATTATTATTACAATTAAGAATGAATTCATAAGCAATTACGTTGCATATTAACTACATTACATACATTGTTATTGCACATTTTAGTCAAAAATGTAAATGACACTCAGTGTTCTGTAGTTCAGGAGATCGATCATGCCTGAAGCTCCACCACAACCCCCTGTAACTTTCTATGAATCCCCGTCTCACTCTATATCTTCTAGTAGTGGTGGTTCAGCATCACTACTGTACATCTCCTTTCTAATCTTCACCTTAAACCACATATTCCACCAGCTATTCTCCTTCTTCTTACCTCCAAGAGTGGCCGAGACCAGGAAATGTGTGCCATACTTCTTGATGATATTATCCGTGATCATCTGCAAGCTTGGCCGTCGCCCCAGCTGCCTGACGTTGCGAACAAATTCGGGATCAAAGGGCACCACTTCCTGCCTCTCCACAGCCAAGTTGTTCACCTTCCATCGGCCAAACTCCCTGCAGGACATCATGTTTCATTCATTAAATATACAAGTTCTGCTGGAATCAGTTACACAGTAATGCTAAGAAATCGATCATTTTACAATATCTCAAAGGTGCTTTCTGACATTCTCTACTGCACTGCTATAGTAAGTGGTGAGGTCATGGTGATGCGACCGCTTTGGGACGATCTGGCATATCATCATGTTGGAAGAAGCGAAAGCAAGACAGCGCTTCAGATGGTGACTGTAATGGTGCAATGGAGATTCTCACGAAACCATTAAAACACCACGGCATTAGTGATTTTAAATATAAAATGGATAATTTAGTAATATAAAAAAACATCAGAATAAAGACAAAACTGTTCTCTACCTTCCACAATGTGTAATTTCAACATGAAAATGAATTCTTTTACTTTTCATTTTCAGCATGTGTTTGAATGTGTGTTATGTTCTAATTGAAACAAATGAACATAAACATTTTTATTTAAAAAAATTAATGCATGTTCTACTAGATTATTTAAATTACAGACTAAATAATTTGCCAAATATTCATTTATTAGTATAATAATGAAAAAAAAAAAAAAGTCGGAAAAACGATGTGTCCATGCCTGAATGTCTAAGGACTGTTTAAACACACATACACAATGTGAATTTGTTTGAGTTTTAAATATCTCTTTATTTATTTCATATGCATTTAAAATGTACTTATATTTATATAGATTTTGCTTTATGATTTGTTTCATTGTAGACAGACAGCAAGTAAGAAAAAAAAGCTTTAGCAAAGGTCAGGTTGACAAAGTTCAGGGAAAAATTATACAGCAACCCAGAACTGCTCGAGAAGGAAGAACCCTAGCAAAAAAAAATAATAATAAAAAAAAAAAACCCACCCTACACTGTAAACCCTAAAAAGTTGGCAAAACTCAAAACATTTGATGTAATCAGTTACATCAAATTTTTTAAGTAATGATGTTTCCAATTTTAAGTAAACAGAACTAATTGTTATTTGTTTGTATCACTGAGTAGCCGAACCCATAATATCATTTTTTTTAGTTGTTGCAAATTAAGTAAATTGTTGTTGGTCTTTGCCTGCTCCTGGCAACGGGTCACCACAGCAGTTTGTCACAAGTTTTTACACCAGATGCCGTTCTGAACACAACCCTCCGATTTTTATCTGGGAATCGAACCCGGGTCTTTCACATGGCAGACGAAACACCTCCCACTGAGCCACCAGTGCTCTGGTACTTTAGGGAGCCCAGATTTGTACAGATCATGTGAAGACAGAATCCACCATCTTGATTAAAACAATTCAATGTGGGCAGTTTACATGTGCACTGATGATGTCAGACACAAAATCACAAAATCTGACTCCTGTCTCTTCCTCAGCGTCTCTAAACCATACAGCATGGCCCGTCTCACCACTGCCTTCTACATCTTCCCCTTGATTCTCACTGATACCTGATACCTTTCTCCACCCATTCCAACCTGCCTGCACTCACTTCTTAACTTCTTTCCCACACTCTCCATTACCCTGGACTGTTGACCCCAAGTACTTAAACTCCTGTACCTTCTTCATCGCTTCACCCTGTATTCTTATTGTTCCACTTCCCTCCCTTTCATTCTAAAACCGTTGTGTAGCATGGTTGTTAAGAATTAATATCCATGTGAAAAGTTCTGACAAATCAGAATGTGTGTTTTTTTTTATTCTATAGTAAAATGGTTCATGTTTTTTTTTTGTTACACAATAAATCTGTTTTGAAATTGAATGCATGATTGTGCAATTATTATCTGTTTTTTTCTGCATTATCTTTGACTAATATACCAGTCTCAGTATAAATCTCAGACTGGTATACAGTGGAACCTTGGATTACGAGCATAATTCGTTCGAAAGTGGGCTCGTATTCCTAAACACTCGTAAACCAAATCGAATTTTCCTATAGGAAATTAATTATTCGTTCTACAGCCCAAAAAAAGAAATACTTAAAAATAATTAAAACAAATTTTCCTGCACTTTACCTTTAACACAAGTAAAAATAAATCCCGACAGACAAGTGTTTTTGTTTGTGCACGCAGGCGCCGTGTATTTGTGTGTGTGTGTTTGTATGTGTGGAATTAGCCCCTTTCCGCGCCTCGTCCGCATCAGTAAAACTTCTCCTCCCTCCCCCCACCTCGCTTTTTAAGTTTCACAACAAACACACACACAACAGAAACACTGACACTCGCGTGAGTGCATACTAACGGAATCACTGCTGTAAAGTAAAAAAATTTAAATAACAAATGAACCAGCACTTTAATTTTGAGAAGAATCATGACAGAGCAGAGTTTTCTGTGTGAAGCAGACAGTGTCTATGTGTGTGTGTGTATGTGAAGACGGGAGGGGGGTGTAAAGGAGAGAGTGTGTGTGTGTCTGTGTCAAATCATGCGCACGCACACACATAGGAGATACACTGAAACAGAGAAGGAGATGTTGATTATACCAGTAAGAGACGAGCATTAAGGCCCAGCAGGGGAGACGATTACCCACAATTCCACAAAGTGCAAAAGAGAGAAAAATCATTGGCTCAGTTGTGATCACGTGACGCTCTGTGTCAAAACAAGAGCGCTTGCGTGATACATGATACTCTGCACTCGTAAACCAAGACTTGCTTGTTTTTCAAGTCAAAATTTATTAAAAATCTTTGCTTGCCTTGCGGAACACTCGCAAACCGCGTTACTTGCAATCCAAGGTTCCACTGTACTTATTATCATTACCAAAATAATTAACCTAATTTCTGAAACCTATATATCATTACCATAAGAGATGTTCATTAAATGTTAATGTAATTAATAGTAAAAAAAAAAAAAAAAAGTACTTTGATTTTAAATGTTGGTGAAGAATCTGCTACATCATAATATTTTTAAAAAATGGTTATAAATTGTGGAAAGTGTTGCGGTAATGAGAGAAATCAATCAAAATAAAAAAAATGTTTACTTAAAAATAAATATTATTTCAGAACATCAAGTAACTATGCATGTCTATTAATAATCTTTTATTTTATTTGCCTTTAAAATGTATTTGCTTTTCTAACAGTGTTGATGTTGTCAGAGTGTTGTAGTAATGAGACTTATTTTGGAAATTATGTTCAAAAAGGTGTTAAATGTTAAGTGAAAGTTTTTAAAATAATGTTAACAAAAACTCCAGTTAATTTAAGCATTCTTAAAATTTTCATGCTTGAAATTTTTGAAACCAAGATTTCATGAGAATCTAATAGTTACCTAATAGTTTAGTTTTAAGCCAGAACATACAACGGGTCATTAAATCATTTAACCATTGCTATCATACTGTATGTTAGCGAAATCGCTTCCTTCCAAACCAACGCCTGCCTCCTCTACAGATGCCATACATACAGAGACGAAGCTGAGCAAAGTCAGTATTGAGTTATCATTATCAGATACTGTAATGCTAGCAAAGCAGAGTTACTGTAAGTATGTTTTTGTTCCCCTGGCTCCGGTTTAAATCAGAGTGGCTACATGGGTGGTGCTAAAAAAAGGTGGGGGGGGGGGGGGACATTTCGTCTTCTTTAAACTTTAGAGTTTAGGAGCCAAAGACTTCCAAAGATTTATATTATAATGGAAGACAGGTGCATGGTAGCCATATACTGTACACTGCCGGGCCAAAAAAACAGTCACCATTTCAGAAGAGTCAAACTATTGGGCAAGCAAGCAAAGAAAACAACTAAGGAGATTTTAAATTATTGGACTCTGAAATGTGGTCTGAAAAAATATTGAATGAAAATCACTTAAACAATTGGTACAAAATCTACAGTAAAAACCAGAGCTATGGTTAATAGTGATACAGTAGTAAGAACATTTCCATACACACACAATGTGATGAGAAGTCACAGGATTGGGACTAAACTGCTGTCTGTCTATAAAAAAAACACTGGCTAGTGAGAAAAAAAGGCTTCAATTTGTTGTGGGTGTAAAGGTTGGACTTTGGAGCTTTGAGAAAAGGTGATGTGGTCGTGTAGTCCTGAGCCTATTCCAGAGTGATGGGAAGGGAAACGCATTGAGACGATGCACCCATCATGCAATGTACAAGCCTCGGTGGACAGTGTCATGATCTGGAGTTGCTTCAGTTGCTCAGGACTAGGCTCTGAAACGTTATGTGGCAATCAAATGAAATCAGTTGATGACCTGGATGTACTGAATGACCAGGTTTTCACATGCAGTCCACAGTCCAGGATTGTTAAAGAGTGGTCTGGTGGCATGAGGAATCATTTCTCACACATGAACCAGTCACCAATCTCACTCACTCACTCATCTTCTATACCGCTTAGTCCTGTATTTAGGGTCGCGGGGATCCTGGAGCCTATCCCAGGAGGCTTAGGGCACAAGGCAGGGTACACCCTGGACAGGGTGCCAATCCATCGCACAAACACACACTCATTTACACACTACAGGCAATTTGGGAACGCCAATTAACCTAACCTACATGTCTTTGGAGTGTTGGAGGAATCCGGAGTACCCGAAGGAAACCCACCGAGCACGGGGAGAACATGCAAACTCCATGCACACAGACGGGAGACGGGATCGAACCCGGACCCTGGTGGTGCAAGGCGACAGTGCCAACCACAACACCACCGTGCCGCCTGGACACCAACCTGTGTGCTGTAACCAAGACTAAAGATGACTGCATTCAATCTTAGAGGGTACAAATCTTTTTCTTTTAGGTCAGGCGGTTGATTTGAAAGGTTGATATGAAGTAGCCATGTGACACCAAATTCTGACTCGACCATCTTTCATGTCGCAGCAGAACCTGAGATTAATCCCAATCTTTAACTACGCAGTTTGGATGAGCCTGAGCTCGCTGTACTGTCAGTTCTTGGCAGTTGTGGTCGTCCGCTTTGGTAGCCCATCGACCTTAAATTCGGAGGGGTTTTGAGATGCCCCTGCTCAACACGGTTATCAAGAGTGCCTTTTTTTTCCTGTCAGCTTGAACCAATCTGCTTCGAAATTATCAAGATTTCTTCTGGTCCCCCAGCGAATACCTTGGTAAATCACGGGATTACACCTGTACAAATGTACAACCCCTGCAGGAATACGACTTGGTGAATCAAAGCCAAAAACCCACACTGAATACATGACTCATAATCCCACATATAGATGAAAAGAAAAGAAAAAAAAAAACATACGACTGTACGCACCAGTACACTGACAACACAGTGACACAGTGCGACTGTAGTGTAAAATAGCGAGCTGTTAGAAATGAAAAAAGCAGCGTGAGATGAGAAAAGGCCACAAAAGCAATCAGCAGACAATCTGGCTCTCCTTTCCACCTCCTCCTGTTTGTACCGCTTGTGTTCCACACTTCCCCTGTACACTTGGCCGACACAGACAAGAACAGTAGGTGGGATTTGATTGTGCTGGGACTTGAAGAGGCTCAGCAGGGAGCCAGGTGCTAAACACACTGTACGGCTCTTTTTGTTCCCCCCCCCTCCGCTCTGAAGCATAACCCACCTCTGGTGTTACGACCTGATACGCACGAATTGTTAAGTGTATGGCGTGGACGTCCCGGAGGAAGGTCTTTCAAGTGTTGTCCATAATCAGCAGGATGTTCCTTTAATACACTCAGCAAGCGCGTCTGATACGCTTGAGTCAATACGTCTCTCTGGACATTAATAATTTATCTCGTCCGGGTTCATTTCTTCGTGATACTTTTCGAGCCAGATCTTTGCGCTCGTCGCTTACTGTAGCTCTACTCGAGGACACTGATAGACTCACTTGTACTGTATAAAACAGCAAATCATAGCAGTGATCGATCGTTAGCATTAAGAACATGCTCATTGCTACCCGGCAGCCCAGTAAGAGGTCCTCAGGGGTGCAGAGGTTTGATAATTGATGGATCTGGAAAAAGGAGGACGATATATATGAAACTGAGGCCCCGGTTCAAAAGGTTCTCGCATCCACCCAAAAGGTCTTCGCTACAGTACGATCCCAAAAGTACGTACAAAGACCACGTTCACTAAAATGCAGAAATAATGCAACAACTACACACACAGAGTTCAGGATCGAACCCTGGACCCTGAAGCTGTGAGCTATGATCAACACCTCCTACACCACTTCACTCACTCTAATATTCCTTTTTCCTTTTCCTCTTTTGGCCAATACAGTATCAGAGTGATGCCTGTGATATCATTTCATGAAGGTTGTGTTATGGATGGAGCATTTAAATTTTTTTTTTTTGCTCATTGGTCAGTTTTAGGGGGCAGGTTAGAATTCGGGTTCTTTGCGGGGTGCATTGGAGATCTGGTTTTGGATCTGATTCACTGTTTGAACTGGCTTTTGCTTGTTTTCATTGAGCCAATGGGATGCGTTCAGGGCTGGGCTACATTGGTCATTTGTATGTTTTTGAACTTTCAGCCTGTTTGGGAATTTATTTTGTTTGGCTTTTATTTTGCTTGATTGTCCATTGAGTTTTTATTCAGATTCATTACCATGTAATTGTTGTTTGTAGGTGCTTTTATTTGACCATTGAACTGCTGGTTCGGCTGCGTTTGAATGGTCATTGGGCTGTCATCTGGTTCTGGTTTTATTTAGTCAACAAACTCGATTTTGGTTTGTTTTGTTTGCCATTTGGTGGTTTAATGTTGGTTTTCTTTCTTATTTTCTCGAGTATGATTGGCCATTGGAACGGTGTATTATCGGTGTAATGAGCATGACTCAATGGCCTTGTGAGAATGTTTTTTTTTTTCTTTCCCCGATTTTCTGCCTAATTTAGTCGTGTCCAATTCCTCCCCGTCACTAGGGGGCTCCCACATTAAGGCTACTACCACTTAGTCAGGAGGACCGAAGACTATCACGTGTTTCCTCCGAACCACGTGACGCCAGCCGACCACCTCTTTTCGAACTGCTCGCTCACGGACCGTTGGGGGCGGAGTAACGCACTCGGAGGTCAGCGCTATCCGCTCCTTCCGCTCGCGTGAGCTCACAGACGCCCCTGATTGGCCGTAGAGCCGTGATTAATGTGGGAGCACTAAGTACCTCTCATGTGAGAGCTCGGCCAATCAGCTCTCTCTAGACCTCCGGCTCACCCGGGAATCGAACTAGCGATCTGGAACCAAAGAATAAATCAAGGGCAAAGCGGCAAATACTGAACAATGACCCAAAAATAAACTCTAGAAATACTTAAGATAGCTTTGTATAGTCCATAGACACATAAATAAATGAGAGTGAAATGAGGAAAAAGGAAATACTATCTCTTTTTTTTAGGTATTTGGGTTAACTTCCTCTCCTCCACCTCCCCACCCAAAAAGAAAAATTTTTCCCAACAGTTTTTGACTGAAGCTACCCCTAGTTAGTAATCTAGCGAACCAGTGTAAGCATATGTTTAATGATGAGAATTTCAAAGCACGTACTGTATGTAAGTCGCTCTGGATAAGAGCGCCTGCCAAATGCCGTCTCTACATATCAAAAGGAAGGTGCTCTCTGGTGCAGTGGCAGTGAAATGTGCCAGGCAGATGTATTTGGGATTTTGAGCTGTTTTGAGCTGGTGCATTGTGGGTTGTATTGGAGTTAGTTTTGATTTACCAAACGTTGGTTTTAACAGGCCATTGAGATATGTTGGGTGGATTTTGGGTTTTTTTTTTCTCGCAGTTACGAGATAGTGGTAGTTATCTTGTACTAGCGTTAGTAGCCGTCATGGACAGAAAAAGAGTTGGTAGAAATATTTAGAAGGTTAAAGCTAAAAATAATCTGATGAGCTTTAATGCAATCAGTGATATTATTATTATTTCAGATTGAAGCCCACGTACATGTCTGTCTGTCTTTCTGCACGGCTGAACTCTCCGTCTAACTTAATAATACAAAAAAGATACAATTTGTAAGCTTGAGTATCTCACGCCGTGTTTATGCTAAGTTGCTGAAATCTAAAAAGTGATCGGATAAGCGAGTTAAAATCCACGTACAGTATACTAATGTTATTTCAGCGAAAGTGCAAATATGAACTAATCCCAGTAAAAATATTCAGTTTAGCTTTTCTAATTAATATCTATTGGTGCAGGTGTTTGTTTACATCGAGCAAGTAGCACATTAGTAACTTATTTTAAAGTAGATTATTAAATTCGGCACACAGTAATGATGTTTCCAATTTTAAGTAAACAGAACTATCAGTTTTTGAGTTTGTTGTACTCGTTCATATTAATCGTTATTTGTTTGTATCACTGAGTAGCCCAACTCATACTATCATTTTTTTTAGTTGTTGCAAATTAAGTAAATTGTTGTTGGTCTTTGCCTGCTCCTGGCAACGGGTCACCACAGCAGTTTGTCACAAGCTTTTACACCAGATGCCGTTCTGAACACAACCCTCCAATTTTTTATCTGGGAATCGAACCCGGGTCTTTCACATGGCAGGCGAAACACCTCCCACTGAGCCACCAGTGCTCTGGTACTTTAGGGAGCCCAGATTTGTACAGATCATGTGAAGACAGAATCCACCATCTTGATTAAAACAATTCAATGTGGGCAGTTTACATGTGCACTGATGATGTCAGACATCAGACAAGTTGGTGGAACTTTAAGGAGACTGAGGTTACTGTGGCTTAAAATATCAAACTTGCTCAGCTAACTTGAAAAGTGTCATTTCTACAACCTCATAAATACCAAAAAGTTCTAAATACTCAAAAAGGTCAATTAATTTGAACTAATGGTAATTGTTTAAGTAAACACTACGCAATATGTTTAATTACTTTGAGCATTAGGGTTTACAGTGTACCCTTACGAACACAAGCCTCCCATTTTTATCTGAGCTTGGGACTGGCACTTCATCCAGTGGCTGGGAATCGAACCCGGCCCTTTCGCATGGCAGGCGAAACACCAACCACTGAGCCACCAGTGCTCTGGTACAAATCAAATGAGTATTATTTGACAACTTTAGGATGCCCAGATTTGTAAAGATTATACTTACAGCATCATGTGGAGACAGACCGACCCACCATCTTGATCAAAACAATTCAATATGGGCAGTTTACATGTGCAATGATGACAAACTCATAAAAAAAAGTTCAAAATACTCATCAAGGTCTATTCATTTGAACTAATTGTAATTGTTTAAGTGTACAGTACTTAATATCTTTAATTACTTTGAGAATTAGGGTTTACAGTGTGAATGAGACATAAAATATCATTTTTTATCATTTTTATAGACGAATGTACAGAATTTTGTTTATATGGATTATTTGAGATGTAGCCTTATATTATAATGTTTTTTTTTTTTTTGGTCATTAAATTCACTTTTGTAAGACCAAACATTTTCAAGTTTAACTAGCTGTCTGCTGGAAAATCAGACTAAACACACAAAAAAGAAACTGAATGACCTGAGTCATTTGAAACGTTGGGCTTTAATTAAACCCAGTCACGTGACTGTACCTGTAGATCTTGTAGCGCGTGCTGAAGCCGTGCTGGTGTCGCTCGGAGAACTCGGTGAACTCGTGCGCGCGGCGGAACGGCCCTTTGTCCGCCAGCAGCCACGCGAGGCGCTCCGCGAGCCCTGCGCACGCGCCCGGGGCCGCGAGCAGCAGCAACACGAGCAGCAGCAGCAGCACGAGCAGCGCGCGGAGAGCACCGTGCCCGGCCATGCATCCGCGCGTGCCGCATGCCCGCCGCGCGCGCCCAGGTTTGCGTGGCGTGAACGCACCTCGCGTGTCAGGTCCGGGGAGAAAGAGAGAGAGAGAGAGACGCGTCACTGACTGATGCGCGTCACGTCCAAAAAAATCACAGGTGGTCGCATTTACAGCGCACAACTTACTCCGTCTCTAACTCAAATCACTGCAAAAAAAAAAAAAGAAGAAGAAGAAGAAGGAAAAAAAACTTTCTCCCCCCCCCCCCTTTTTTATGCACGATAATTACAGAAATGTCCTCAGTTCTGCACGACTCCAGGTAAGTCCAGTGCACGCGACGAGCGAATCCGATCTGCAGAGTACGCGCGAGATCCACGCTGCGCGCCTTCTCGCAGCTTATAAAAGTGTCCCATCAGACTCTACACGCGGACCCGTCTGATCTTCGGGGTTCTGTCCAAGGATTCCGACAGATAAACAAGTTTAACAGCGCGGCACGGAGCGCGCATTAACCCCGCGCGCGCGCGGAGGATGAAACCGGATGCGTTTGTGCCTTATCGCTCATCTGCAGGAGGAGAGGAGAGGAGTGCACGCGCGCCTACTGCACTTTCAGAAACGCTCTGCAATTTAAAGAGCGATCTCCCCCCCCCCCTCTCTTTCTCTCCCCCCCCCCTCTCTTTCTCTCCCCCCCCTCTCTTTCTCTCTCTCTCTCTCTCTGCGCGTGTGTGTGCGTTTTCAAATCCCACATCACTGCCCCCCTTTTCGTCCACATGCATGCACATGCTTCATATACTCATAAACTGTGTGTTTATACATGCATAACTGACAACAAGTCCTACAAATACGCAAACATTACTGATTATACTTTTATATGTCGTCGTCGTTGTCTGTACCGCCTTTCATGGGAGCCTGGAGCCTATCACAGGAGACTTAGGGCACGAGGCAGGGTACGCCCTTGATGGGGTGCCAATCCAAACACATACGCACATTCACACACTATGGCCAATTTGGAAACTCCAATTAGCCTAATTTGCATGTCTTGGGACTGTGGGAGGAAGCCGGAGCCACCAAGCACGGCGAGAACATGCCAACCTCATGCACACAGACCCGAGGCAATCACTGAATCCAGACCCTGGAGGTCCAAGGCCACCATGCCACTGTGTGTGTGTGTATATACAGTATACAGGTGGCATCACACTGGCTTAGCAGTTAGCATTGTCTCCTTGCACATCCACGGTCCCGGTTCAATTCCAAGCCAGGTTCGATTTCTGTTTCTGTGTGCATGGAGTTTGAATGTTCTCCCAATGGTTGGTGAGTTTCTCCGGGTTCTCTCGCTTTCCTCCAACTGTCCAAAAGACATAAAGATCAGGGTAGTTGCCAAGTAATGCCAGATTGCCCGTAATGTGTGTATATGTGCACCCTGTGATGGATTGGGCACCCTGTCCACTTTGTGCTGGAATAGGCTTCAGGCCCCCTGCCACAGGATTATGCAGTATACAGTAGGCGAGATTCCCATTTTGCAACCGTGGTGGGGACTCCGGTCAACATTGATTATACTGTATAAGCAGTTGTCAGTAATGCATAGGAGAAACTTCACAGAATTTAGATGAGGCAAGATTGTAAAATCTGCACAAATGACCGATCGAGTTTGCTCAAATAACATTTTTTTTTTAGTGATCTATCCTCAAGATACAGTATGACACCTTTTAACTTTATTTTGGAATTCTTTTCTATGTTTTCAATTTCAATTCACTGATCAACCTTATGACCTTTGACCCCGTGGCCCTGCTTTCCAAAGGCTCTCCAGCCGTGTTTCAGACAGGAGTGAAAAGGTGAACCAGGCTGTTTATGCAACAAACAAACCGGTAACTACTTAATTCTTTTATTTCTCTTTGATTGAATCTATATCAGTACGTTACAGTGTCATATATCATTAACGTTATGAAAATTGCCCGAGTTGGCCGTGACGTTGCACTCCATTAACACGGCGAGACCTGAGCACGCTTCGGGTAATGAAGTCACTCGGTTCAGAATCAACTGTTTGCCTTTTTAGGTGGAAATTAAATTCCGTCGTCTGAAGCGGCACATCTATTAAGAGGCACAGAGAGAAAGATGAGGAGAGGCAGGAGAAGAGAATGAGATAATGAAAGGGAGCTAGAGAGGGATGGAGAGAGATAGAGAAAGAGGGAGGGGGAGGAGGTATGTGGAGGGAGGGAGAATAGAGAGGTAGGCAGAAAGCAAGACACAAATGGGGTGAGACAGAAAAGTGACAAGGACAAAGAGAGAAACCGTGATAGAGAAAAGGAAACGAAATCATTATTGCGCCATTAGGATTTCAAGCTGACGGTGTACGCAGCATTGTTTCATTTCTTAAGACAAAAGGGAGGCTTTTGTTTGCTATACTTAAGACCACAAAATTATTCAGCAATAAAAACCAGTTATAACATTTGCAACAATATCTGCAAATGAACACTTGCTATAATGTGATACAGCATTGTTGTGGAGAGAATAGTTTAGTCTTTTTCTTTTTTCTTTTTTCTTTTTCATTTCTTTCTCAGAAATGCTTTAATTCAGATATGCTGGCAGGAATCCAGGCATAAATTACTAGCTTCAAATCTCCCTTTGCAAACTTTTTTTTTTTTTCCATTTGGTTTCTTTTCTTGTTTATTGTCTTGTTGCATAACCCAATATTCATCCAGGTCCTGATGCGCGACTGCATCCCCATTCGAGCTGTGAATCGTTGAAGAAAACCTTTAATTCGATTCAATTTATACTTTGGGCATTGCAATTTTCCTTTTGATCCGATTCTATTCGATTCGGTAGCATTTAAGTTTATTGTCTCATTTGTCTCATGCAGCTCAAAACTGTATACATCTTAAAGTTTTTTTGAAATATGAACAGCTATGAAAAGTACATATATGCATTGAATATGTGTTGAGTTGCTGATGGTTTAAATCTCAAGTCATGTACAATGCGATTATCTGTGTCACGCTCCAGTATTGCATCAGCTGCCCTTAAGATCATTAGTAGACGTACTGTATAAGAAGCGATCCTCAGGCCGAATGCAGAAAGGTGAAGCGGTTCTGCGTGGGAATCGAGTCCGAATCAAAAACCAAGCTGTCGATTCAGCTAATTGAATCATTCTACAAAAGATGGATTAACATGCATAATCAATGAATTAAATGATACTAGAATACTACCACCACCATGCTTCACTGCACTGAACCCAAAACATTTCATTTTTCTTTCGGTCTGGCTAGCAAACCTGTACAGATCATCCAAGTTGCTTGTTTTGGTTTGCAGTGGGTTTTTTCCCTTCTCATGAATTCCACATTAAGCTAGAAAGGTTTTTTTTTTTTTTTTCTTCTTCTTCCTTGGGGTTTTTCACACTTTCTGGCAGAGTTGTCTTTGTACCTCTTTTTTCAATTCACCACTTTTCCGGCTCTTTGTCATTCCGTAATAACGGCTTTTATACCAGTTCAGTGGAAACCGAATGCCTTGAAAATGACTTTGTGACGTTTTACTTCCCTTCTCTTCTCTTCACTTCTTTTTTTTTTTTTTTTGTTCTTTTTTAAACATCCTGTGATTGTACCATAATAAGCTTGTAGAAACTTTACTTCTTTAGGCAGAGAGAAAGGTTCCATACGAGTGCGTTTTAGCTGCGCTCAGGTCTGGCTGTGTTCACCCAGCTGAATCTAATTCTCAATTAAATTTGGTTAATTCGAAGGGCAACTGCTGAGCGAGATCAGTGATAGTGTCGAGGTATAAATTTGTGCATTAAATAAAGTAATTAAAAATGTAATTTGTAATCAGAATTAATGTTTTGTCTCAAACCACGCGGTGTGACAAATAAGGAATAACAGTGGATGCCTGCTCAAGGGGCAAATACTTTTGCCCACCACGGTGTACAAAATCTGTAACTTGAACTGGCACTCGGTTATCTGTATGCAAGGCTTTGAAAATAAATTCAGGTTTATAACAATGATGCGTAATTATAATTTATGATGAATAATGATGATTTTTTTATTATTATTATAATTACTGTATATTATGGCAAAAGAGAAACAGAAACAGAAGTGATTTACTGATAGAAGACGGGCGAAGCAAAGACAGATAAAAAGTCATAAAGTCTGAGACGAGAACAACGCACATA
The DNA here is from genome assembly GCA_011419295.1 of Clarias macrocephalus. NCBI lineage: Eukaryota > Metazoa > Chordata > Actinopteri > Siluriformes > Clariidae > Clarias > Clarias macrocephalus. The sequence continues at coordinate 43,881 of JAAGKR010002117.1, read as the reverse complement.
TAGTCAATGGGATAAAAATGATAAATAAGTGAAATACTGTATAGTGGGATGACGTTCAGGCTCATTGTCTTCAGTGCCCCATTTACGCGTTTGCATTTTTGCACTCATGAGCTTAAGCGGAGCGGACTTCTTGAAGAAAAATTCATAATACAGAGCAACATTTATGTTTACTTCGATAATGTCCAGGTCCCAAGGCAGCAAAACATCTCTGGACCATCATGCTACCGCCACCATGCTTTACAGTTTGTTTCGTGGTCCTACTGGAAGAAAGCAACAACAAGTAATATCAATAATACTGAGAAATAAGAACAAGACAAAGTGCATTTGACTGGTTGATAGGTTTAGGCGAAGTTTACAGTATTTTTTTTTTTACTTGGAATATTTTTCGAAAGTCCACAGCAGTTGTTCAGTGCCTGGTCCTTGATAAGCGACGCATCTGTCTGTGTGGGAACTGTACACACAATCGTCCAGCAGCACCACATGCACATTACAGGAGGTAACCCGGCGTACAGTCCTCACCTCGTTTCAACCATTAACCATTTGGGCCATTAAAGGAGTTCCTGGGAGGCCAGCATTTCAGACATGAAGCAGGCAGTCCGATGTACAGAGAAAACGTTCAACCTTGATGGTATCCAAGCGCTAGTGGAACACTGGGATATGTGCGTTAGTGTAGAAGGGGATGATATAGAGAGATAAACCGAGTTTTTACGAGTTTTCATACGTGTATCAAAAGTCTCGCTTTGACTTAAACGCCCCTCATTCCAATGCGCATTCACATTTGCTATAACCCTAAACCTAGTCTTACTGTATAATATGACCATGTGCTTTATTTAATAAGAGAAGGAAGGGTGAAAGATTCAGCTGAAAAGAAAGACAACTTGCTTTAAGGTTTCTTTGGCTGGTTCGATGAGTCTAGAGGGGTTTAAAGTCGTTTTACTCAGAACGCTTCATGAAAGAGAAAAACCTGCCTCATAGGGTTCCGCGCAGAAGCTTGAAGGTACAAAATGAAGTGCCTCTTTTTTTTAAGGCAGGCGCGAGAAAAGAACAATAACATAGCCAAAGGGATGAAACTAAAAACCAAAAAATGAAAAATGGAAAGAAGAGGGTGAGAAAGACAGAAAGAAAGAAAGAAAGAAAAAACACTGAGGCACGGTCTCTAATATCATCTATCATTCTGGAAGGGTTCTTCAGATTGGCCTTCTTGGGAGCCTTTAGACGCAGCACGTCCACAGCTTTACAACCTGCTTGCGCATTAATGCGAAGTAAAGTTTGCAGCTTTGAAAGTGCGAGGGAGAAAATGGAGGCGAGGGGAAAGTGAAAAGGGAACGGGAGCAAAGAGGGACGAGGGGGGAAAGGAGAGGGAAGAATACAGAAGGCTGAGATCCAAATAGGAAAAGATGCGAAGACAAAGAACGATGCAACGAGACGGAGAGAGAGCGAGCCAGGGGTGAGCCAGAGAAGCGAGACAGACTTCAGGAAGAGCAAAAGACAGTGAAGAGCAAAAGAAGCAAGGCAGAGGAAGAGGAGGAGGAGGAGGAGGAGAAGGGGGGGGTGAGAGAGTGAGAGAGAGAGAGAGAGAGAGAGAGAGAGAGAGTGTGAGAGAGAGAGAGAGAGAGAGAGCGAGAGAGAGTGAGAGAGAGAGAGAGGTAAATCAGTCCCCTAAGGCTGAAGCCTGTTATAGGCCGGGGTGGTGTGTGTACACAGTAATTGAAACGCCTATACCTCCGCACTTCCTCGCTCGCTCGCGCGCTCTCTTGCTCGTCTCGCTTGTTCCCACTCATCTTTTTTCACGCTCTGTTCCTCATGTTATCTCCTTATTCGCTTCTCTTTTCTCTTAGCTCGCAGTGCGCCAAAGCAGCTCCTGGAAACCAGCAGAGGGATCACTCATGTAGATTTCACCTGACAAAATGCGAGCGAGCGGGTTTGCTTCGGGGCAACAGAGTAACGCGAGTGTGTGTGTGTGTGTGTGTGTGTGTGTGTGTGTGTGTGTGTGTATGTGTGTGTGTGTGTGTGTGTGCGTGAACACAAATCTCTGTAACAGAATAGCCTGTAGGCATCACAACAGCAGTGGCTTTAGTATTATTATTATTATTAATAATAATAATAATAATAATAATAATAATGAAATCATTATTAATTAAGCCAACAACACTATGCAGTGTATCGTCCAACTTATAGTTTGCTTGAAATAAAGACAGCATTAAATGTTGCAAGTCTATAACAGAAGTCCGAACGTTGCATTATTTATTGTCTGAAAATCTTCACGATCATTTCCAAAACCGTCTGGTTATTGCCAAGGATGGCTTAGGGATCACAACATAAACAAACATATAAAAAAAAAAAAAGAAGAAGAAGAAGAAGCAAGGGGCAAGAACTAGGACTATGAACATGAGCTGAACGCTTAAAGCTAAGTGTCCACTAGCACAACAGGAGCGAGACTAAATTAAACCATGAACCAGAATTTAAATACACACAAATCTCCAAACAAACTATAAACAGGTGGTGATGTGATCACTGCACGTGATTCGTGGTGGACGAGGCATGGACTCATCACTACGAGCCTGGGAGTAAACGGCAGATTGTGGAACGGAAACATCCAAGAAAACGTCAACCATCAGCTGGAAAATTCGTCAATGCCTACAGTTTTCTGGAACTTTAAAGGGCCAGTTTTGAACATGATGAGGAAAAAGGTTCGGCAAACAGCAGCGCTCGTTACAGTGAGACGCTCATTAAAGAGCTGAAGCCTAAACTTCGGATTAAACTCAGAGGACTGATATCCGAGGGTATCAGCATGCCAAACAGGGTGATGTCAGTAACCAGAGTCAGGGACGAGGTGGCTTGACCTTCGAGTGACCTTGATTTGAATGTCGCTTGCATGCTGGCACAATTCATCCAATGTTCCAGGTGAATTTTCTTAACCTGCCCATCAAACTGAGTCCAGTTCCCACTAGGTCTGGTGGACCCAGTAAGAACTAGACAGGAACGCAGTAGAAACTGGTAAGGACGTAGCCTTTGATGTAGAGCTTATGTTGAAATAAAACCTGGTGAGGACGTTGCGGCAGTGGCCAGTTAATGACGTAACGCCTCTTCAAGAACGGTGCAGACAGGAAAGACTGGCTGGCGTTTCTCCGGTGGGAAAATCATGGTCTTCGTCAGCGCGTGACAGGTCCCTAAAAGAAAAAAAGAATAAAGGTGGGTGCGCTCTTTGTAATCCCATTCCATGAGCATTAACACCAAGTGGAAAGAACCGCGTGAGAAAGTGAAGTTAGTAGCCTGCCGAATACTCAGACACCATCACAGGACTCCATCAGCGTGTGAATGCACTCTGTTCAACATTACATCCAAACAGGAAAGGTCTGAGCCGTAATGTTCTCCGGCAGCCAGTGCACAAAAGAAAGGTCCATTTCCGTTCTTCCTCTCTTTTTTTTTTCCCACAGAGAACATTTTTGGAGAAGCAAAAAAGCCTGGAATCGTTTCTAAAGCACCTGTTGTCAATAAATGCATTACTGCGACAGTGCACTCTTTCATTTCTCATCTTAATGGATTCAGATGGATGGATGCACTGGCTCGTTGTGCGCGAAAGGAAGAAATATGTACTTCTACGTTTTTTTCTATTTCTGATTACTCCTAACCTTTTCTGAAAATTGAATTCTTGATTCCGATTGGCCAGAAGGAGCCCTTGATCAGCGGCTCTGGTAGTTCGAATCATGAAATTTGTATGGAGGTCCTGGTTTCTTCGGTTTTCCGTTCTGTAGTAACAGCGAACCCACAGGGCCTGGTCGGGCTTTTGCTACAGGAAGTGGACAGAAAAGTGGACATTTTAATAGCTATGAGAGAAAAAAAGCACTCTGATTGGATGAACGGCGTTTCTATCACGAGTGCTGATAATAGACAGTAACAGCACTGGGATGTTCAAAAATATGTAACACTCCGCGTCACAGGTGCCCTGATAACTGTTGGGCGCCAGCATGGGTGTAGGGAAGCTACATTCAAAACCATTCACATATTTTCACACTATTAGCAAGAAAACCATATCTGATAACGTTGTCAACTTAAAAAAAATAATAAAAAACACTTTGTCTCTTTAATAATTGCGTCGTTCTAAACCATCCATGTAGTTTTATTTGTGGCTACAAAGTGAACTAGTTTCCAACACAAGGATGAATCCCAAATCACTCTCGAAAAACCCTCATGGGTGTCAGAGGTAACCCCTAGAGGGCGCCAAAGCGCCCAGAGACTTCCTTTGGTTTTCTGTTTTCTTTGTGTTTTTTCAGTGTAAAACTCCATGTCCCAGAATGCACCTCGGTCAGGTGATGGGAACGCTCACCTGAACCGAGGTTGCTCATTAGTTTGATTATAAATGTTCTTGAGTTTCACCAGTCTAGGTGTTGCGTCTGTTTGATTTGGGTTGCTGTTCATTTTTGGTTTTTGCTGTATCAAGTAAAGTGGTTTTGTTTGTTTCCCTGTGAAGTTCTGTGTATTCTCCCAGTCCTGTGTGTATGTTCCTAGCTCCATGTTTCTCCTAGTTCCATGTTAGCGCCTAGCTCCATGTTAGCTCCTAGCCTTTTGTTAGCTTCTAGCCCTTTGTGTAGCCCCTAGCCTTATGTTATTTCTTAGTCTGTTACGTATAGTTTGTCTCCAGTTTGATGTGTCATGTGTTGTTTATCTCCTGGTTAAGTTCCTATTCTGTTTCCCTTGTGTTTGTACTCATTAAAAGACTTTCACCCGCACGTCACCTCTGCATATAGTGGCGGCTACTGGTCTGTCAAATAGGGGAAGCTCATTTTCGGCCTACATCATAAAATTGTCTATTTATTTTAAAGTAAATTCGGCCCTACGTTCCTTTTCAAGAAAATGGTCTGTGACCATGTTGTACCAACGAGGCGTCTTTTCCAGTGACTTGACCAGTGTCCTCTCAATGATCTAAAAATTAAAAAATTAAACTCTGTAAAAGTGAAACAAGGAATGTGGTGTATAATTGGGTGAAATGTATGATGAAAATCAAATATAAAGAAATCGGTTGCAGCAGTTTTTTATTTCGACTGAACTTCAGAAATCCGCGATGGGACTTCAGCGATTCCTTATAGTACAAAATTGCTGTCAGTCAAAAGGAGACGCAGTCTTTCGACAGACCCTCCAATCATCACGCAGAAGCTCGGCGCCCGGGCCAGCCCACTCCTCGTTGACCCCCAGAGACGCTGAGCGTCCGTGGGCGGGACATAATCGCAGCGTTTATCCAATGACCGTCTAGTTTCAAAGCACTGAAAAAAAAACGTTCAAAGCAGCCGCATTGAAGTCAGTGGACGCTGGGCTTCAACAGGGAAATGCACTGTGACGCTACGGGAATTTTTAGTCAATAAAATGTTAATACAATAGTACATAATTTGACCATTAATTTTGTGACATTATAGGAGAAGCTGAGCTTCCCTTGCAGTCTTAAAGAAATCGCACCTGACGCACAGCCCCCATTACAATGGGACACTACTTGGTGTGTGGGACATCCAAGAATTGGACACCCTACATAGCGCACTGGCTTTCCATTTAATGGTATTTGGGATTTTACCTCAGTGCCCAGCCGTCCACCACCTTTTTTTCCCCAACACACTAACTGCCGGTCGCCAGCTCGGCTCCCTTCGAAGTTGGTACATTCTGCCAGTCGTGGACGAATATGTGTTGGAAGAGCAAAATAACTGATGAAATAAAGAAACAAATCATAATCTGGTGATAATAAATGGTGTTTGAGAAACAGTATAATAACACTCAAGGTGAATTGAATCTCCCTTGGACCGCCTTACAAGCGTGCTGATATTCACCGTAACAGCACTCCCTCTCATGTGATAGGCCTTAAATCTAAACGCAAATATAAATGCATATAAATCATTCTGGATAAGAGGAATGTAACACTTATAGAAACATAATAAATTCGCTTTTGGTCTAACAATAATGCCAGTTCATTGCAGTATATATATATATATATACATTTCTTTTTACAACACACATCTGCACAAACACTTTGGTCTTCGGAGTGAAACGAAAGCAGAGAAAGGAAAGAAAACTCAGACATGTTGAACAAAAGTGGTGTTTCTAGCCCACTCGGCTTTCAAAAGTTCTTTAGGTTCAAGACATTCACTTATAATGTTATAATGGCCATATGGTGAATAAAGCACTTAAATGTCTGCACAGCGCGTCTGCAACTTTCGAGGCTTTTTAACCGAACTTCTGAGATCTAGTGATTAGCGTATTATTTAAAAATAAAAAAAAAATAAAAAAAAACAAGACAGATCTACTATAATAACATAAGTTAGGAATCAAAGGTTTATAAAAGTAAATCACAAATTGGGATGTTAATCAGAAGAAAACTCCCCACTGGCAGAAAGAAGCAGCAAGGCTTCACCGGGGAACAGTTATTTAAAGGGATCCGCGTGATTAGGAACAGGTGTGCATGATTAATAATCAAGCGACTGTGAGCAGCATATGGGTCATGTGACAATTCAGGTGGTGTCAGCTGTAAAAGTGTGAAATGTGAAATATTTCCATTTATCTTTAATTCCCTGGGAGCTATTGTGTTCCAGGCTATCGCAGGGCCCCACATGTGCATTTACACACTCACTTACATCTAGGAGGATTCAGCATAGGCAATCCATCTTCAAGCATGATAAGCTTTAAGGGATTGAAGGAAGCCAGAGAACTTGGAGGAAACCCACATGAGCCCTGGATTTGAACCCTAGAGCTGAAAAACAATTACCTAATAAGAAGAAAATGACACTGATCAGCCATAGCATTAAAAACATTAAGCCCGGTATCCTGTCGGTTCCCACGGATGATTTGGCGGATTGAGATCTGTGGAATTTGGAGGTCAGGGCCCGTATTCACAAAGCTTCTTAGAATTCTCTCAGAGAGCTCCTATCTTAGCCTAAAAAGTCCTAGCTGGGAGTCCTAGACTTAAAAGTGATTTAGGAAACTTTTTAGAGCAACTCTGAGTAAGGAAAGTACAAAAGCCTTTATCTTAGTGAGGGGGTGTGGTCGACCCCGTCGCTAGGGATGATGCAGAAATTCAAGGACTGTGATTGGTTGATAAAAAAAACATCTATAACGGTCTTGAAATGCGCTTTTTGTTAACATAGAATAAATGATAATAGAACAGATGGTGAAATCATAATGTGTGTATATGAAGACATTACATTATCATGACTACAGGCTACTTTATGCTTTAAGTTTCTGTTATAGGCTAAATATCATAAAGTTAATTAAAACAGCCAAATGTTATAAATATGTCTACTTTTTTTTTTTTTTTTTTTTTTAGTAAAATGACAAGAAAACCAAACTGGACAGAAGAGCAGTGTTTACTTTTACGTTCAGTGTTTGGAGAATATTTCCTCTTTCCACCATTTTGTCCACTCTTAAAAGTCCTTTTAACAATTTTTACCTTAGGAGCTGTTTTCAGGGCTTGGATGTTTTATGAATCATTTTTATCTTGCCCTAAATTTAAGAGGAAATTCTAAGAAAATTTTCATTACTAGGAGTAACTTTTAGGCTTAAGAAGCTTTGTGAAAACAAGCCCAGATCAGCAACCTTTGGAGGCCATGATGGAACTTCTAGTCAGAGTTTGTGCACTGGAAAAGAAACCAGCCCAAGCAAGTCCTGTGCTCACAGCCAAATGCAATATGGCAATAAATCCAAGCAGACTGTGATACACTGAGTGTCCTGGTACCTTTCTATCATGGCCAGCATGAACATTTTCAGCAATTTATGCTATTCTGGCTTTTCCATGGGATCGGCCCAGACAAAATGTTCCTTGGTCCCCTCAGACATAAAAAGCGGCACCGTTGTAGGGGGATATGATTGATAACTAACAGTCGAGTGGTGGCTCAGGTAGTTAAGGCTCTAGGATCTAAGGATCCAGGTTCGAGCTTCCCTGTTGGTGGGTTGCTACGGTACATGCATGCAGCGACGGTCCCGAATCTGGTTAGCGAAATAGGAGGTTTACATCTGGAAGGTTACCCAGCGTAAAACCTGTGGCAAGTTCGGATGGTCCACTGTGGCGAGCATTTAACGGGAGCAGACAAAATAAAGTTTTTGTAATTGATAATCAGTGTTATTCAATTCACCTGGTTGTGGTGGTAATGTTGTGGTTGATCTGTGTATTTAATTATCTAGTCTTGCTAGCTGCCATTACAAAATATACCAAAGCTACAGTATAGAAGACCTAAAAAGTCAAAAGTTCACGTCTATAAGTCGCCATAATTTATGTCATTTTATTCATGTTCTGGGTTTATCACCAAATTCTAGAAAGAAAAAAAAACCCTGAGATACTTAAACATGGACATTATAAAAGACATCTTAAGATCACAATATACACACACGCAATAAAGACCAGATTTCATTCCTAAATTTATAACCAAATCCATTTTTTGAGGCCAGGTTTATATTTCAGCTACTTGGCTTCCTTTGTGCATTGCGACAATCATTAGACAGCTTTCTACATGATGGAACTTCTAGTCAAATTTTGTGCACTGGAAAAGAAACGAGCCCAAGCAAGTCCTGCGCTCACGGCCAAATACAAAATGGTAATAAATCCAAAGAACTTCTCAAGACCAAAAAATGCGAAGAAGACTTATTTTATTACATTTATACTTTACACCTCAGCGAAAAAATGTTCTTCACATATCCTGGCTTGTTAAGAAGCCGGGGTCAGAGCACAGGTTGAGCAGTGATACAGCATTTGTAAAGCAAAGACATTCAGGCAGTCTGGCAGTGCTGGCGGTGCGGCTTGCGTCAATACACCAGAGCCATAACTGTTTAAGCAGCCGAGCTCTAGCCAATGGTAAGATGAATGACTACTATAAAGCAGGCTATATAATTATAGTAGAAGCTTTATCCTTTATCTATACCGAACTGACACGTATTGGTCATGACCCCTAGTTACAATTATGAGGAAAACTGAAAAAAAAAAAAAAAGTCTTGTTGTCTAAAATATCATCTGCATAGATAATGTTATGGGGCTCATTTATTAAAAAAAAAAAAAAAAATCAAACTCACATAGGCAAGAAGTGCAGATGGAATCAAATCAGTAAAGTGAGTCAGAACGCTCAGGTTTCAGAGTGTGAATACAATAAAATCCATATTCAATCTTCCTTCATTCCGTAGCGTTGAAAAGATGAATTAAGTTTCCATCATGACAAGTTAATAACAATGTTAGGCATCTTTTATCTACTTCGTTAAGACACTCTGGGTTAAATGGCACTAAGTGTTGTGTTACATGCCATAAAGGTTAAAAGGGACTGTTTTATTATTATTATTATTATTATTATTATTATTATTATTATTATTTCCCTAGCATTGGTGCTATTCGTGCCCTGCAGCTATCCAATTTTCTCATGCACACCAATGAGATACAGTTAAGCACAGACAGTTATTAACAACACTTAATATATGAAATATTAGCTTTTTAAAACAATGTATGCCATCTTTTTATTATTTAATGTCAGAATTTATACATTTGCAACCTATACTGAAAAAAAAAACTATAGGTAAGTAGGTAAGTGCTGTTATGGGAAAATAATTTCCAGCATTTAATTTATTGATGATTTTATTTACTTGTTTGTTTGTTTGTTTGTTTTACTTGCATGATAGTAGGTACTAACAAATGGTCAGTAAAAACAATAATAATAACACCCCAGTTATGTTACAGACACACACTATATATATACAGTATATTTGCATTTGTGTGTTGCAACTGTGCTGTAAATGAACTGTTACTATACTGTAGCAAAGCTGAGATATTACACTGATTGATCTTGTAGCAGAAACACTGTCATAGCTGTAAAACAAGCATCTTTTATAATCATGTATAAACTGGATTTTAAAATAATTTAGGCTTCTTTAGTGCTTAGAAATAGAACACTGCAAAAAAAAAAAAAACCCTTTGCATCTTTTTGCTAGTTTTTATGAATTTATTTTCTAAAAGAAGCTAAAAAATAAGCTTCAAATTGATCTAATTGCCTTGTTGTGAATTTATTTTAATTAATTATACATAGGTTTGGGCGGCACGGTGGTGTAGTGGTTAGCACTGTCGCCTTGCACCGCCAGGGTCCGGGTTCGATCCCCGGCCAGGCTCGATTCCCGTCTCTGTGTGCATGGAGTTTGCATGTTCTCCCTGTGCTTGGTGGGTTTCCTCCGGGTTCTCCGGTTTCCTCCACAGTCCAAAGACATGTAGTTTAGGCTAATTGGCGTTCCCAAATTGCCCGTAGTGTGTGAATGAATGAGTGTATGTGTGTGTGTCTGTGCCCTGCGATGGATTGGCACCCTGTCCAGGATGTATCCTGCCATGTGCCCGAAGTCTCCTGGGATAGGCTCCAGGCCCCCCGTGACCCTGAATACAGGATTAAGCGTATAGATGATGAGTGAGTGACTGAGTGATACATAGGTTTGGGAAGAATCAGGAATATTTAACTGGCTTTTTGCAATGAATGAACACATTTTTTTAATGACATTCTAAATTTGCTACTAATGTTAGGTGTGAAAAAAATCACCTTTTTTTTCCTATTTTTCCTGTTTCAAATGATGTAATGAAAATTTCAACTTATGAAAATGATTTAAAATGATTACAGTTATTTGAAAAGAGGTGGCACAGTGGTTAGCTCTGTCGCCTTGCACCCCCATGGTCCGGGTTCGCTCCCAAATTGCCCATTGTGTGGGAATGTGTGTGTGTGTGTGTGTGTGTGTGTGTGTGTGTGTGTGTGTGTCCTTTGATGGATTGGCACCCTGTCAAGGGCGTACCTCACCAGGCCCCTACGACCCTGTACGCAGGATGAAGCTGCACAGACGACGAGTGTTTGTAAGAAAATACTTGCAATTATCATTTATTTGTGTAAACAAAGCCAAAATATTTTACAATATTATATTTTACAATAAATTGTTAAAAGCTGCTAACGAGGATAAATCCAGTTTAGTAAAGGAAACCACAGTAATTAAAAATATTAATTCGTTTGTTCATTCTAAATTTGGAACATTGATAATCTGATCATGTTTCTGCAATGTGAAAGAAGAAGCCATTGTTGTTAGTAAACATTTTAAAAAGTTAAATGGTAAAATAGGACCAAAACGAATCAGCACGTTTTCTATTTCAGGTACGACAACATAATCGTTCTAACCAAAAGCGTTGCCACTTGATTTTATAGTATTAGAAATTCAAACAAGAATCTTGAGAGATTTTTTTAGGTTATACAGTAACTGTCTACTCGTTCTAGCCCGAAAAATTAATAATAAACTAATTGATACATTAGGATCGCATTTGTTCCGGTGAACCTTTATATGCTAATCTAGCATCATTTATTAGCCAGCAGTGTATACAGTATAAGTATAGACGTACAGCATGTAGGAAATTTCTTACCGAACCAATAGAAACTAACAGCCAGTTTTATTACATTTTGTGAAAAATTTGCAACAGAGATAAATATATAAATATACAGTCTATAAATATACATATATTGTTTGTGTTCATGCTAATATGAAGCCCACACACACAGACACACACACACACACACACACACACACTGAGGTAATAAGACCAAAGAAAACAGCCACAAGGTAATTTTCACTCATTGGGGCCTTGTGCATCACTGCGAGTCCCCAGAGAGCTTTTTTCTGTAATTACTGTTAAATTCTCTTTGCCTACAGAACTGCAGTGTTTTCTCATGTGGTGCATTATCTGTAAATCATTCAGTGTAATTGTAGGCTAAAAAGCTTCCCTCAGTTCATCATAAGGGGAATATGTGAGAAAATGAGGCTGACATTCAGGTTATCTTTGCTGTATGAAACAACGTTTAGACAGCAAACAGGACACGCGGCTAGATGCTAGCGTCTTCGCTCTGTCCGCGTATCTGCATGGTTCTTTCTGTACAGATCGCACGGATGGTTATGAATTCGTTAAGCAGGAATGCCATTAATATTCATGTGCTGAGTTGAACTTTTTGTGATAAGCTGTTTGTGTGCCTTTAGCGAGCTGCCGTACCATGATGTTAGCTTAATTTGCATCGAGCCTTTGCTTATCATTTCGTGTGTAATTTCAAAATTTGCTACAAAATAAAATTTTAACTTTTGCTCCATGATGATCTAACAATCTCAATCATCCATGTTTAGTGTCTTGCCTTTTTTTTTTTTTTTTTTTGCGTCATACAAGAAATACAAGGATAAATTACCAGAATTAAAGCAACCGTGTAAAGAAGCTATACGAGCGGAAATATAATCACTGTTAAACCGTGCGTTCATGTAGTCAACCAGCAATGTTATAATTGCTAACCAGGAATTTTTAAAAACGGAAATTTTTCTGCACAAATACTCTCACTATGTTCAATTTGGGGAAGCCAATTAGCGTAACCCGCAGGTCTTTGGGAGGAAACCCACCAAGCATTCAAACTCCATACACACAGAGGAACAGGAACTGAATCCGGCCAGGAATCGAACCCGGACCCTGGAGGTGCATGGTGACAAAGCTACCCACTACACCACTGTGCCGCCCTCCACACGACCTGGGTTTTAAAAATATCTTTGTCCACATTAAAATGCAAAACACCCTGTTTTGTGTTGTTGGGTGCGTCCCTAATAAACAGGGGGCCAATCAGAAGCCTAGACAAAATGACATAACTGGTTCCGCCATGTAGAAGTCCGACGAGTTTTGTCCAAAACCTTCCGTCGCTGTCCGCGTGGTCTGTGTCTCTGGAGTTTTGTATGTAGCATCAGTGAGCTTCGTAGGACATCCCCATACCTCTGTTCGTTAACATAATGTGCGAGTAACGTGCGCGTGTATGTACACACATGTAAAAAGTCCAGTAAGCAACATTAACACAGTCGCTATTTTACTGGACGTAATTCCACTATTGCACAAATATCCTCCTAAACAAAAGCTGGGGTCAAATCAAGGAGGCTAGCACACTGACAATGACATCATCGGCACACAAGGTGACGTTACAACAAGCCACAAACACTGTTTCCCCTGTCCACACAACACCACTGAAAATAGAGTTTTGGAAAATCTTCACTTTGGAAGGAGATCTGTTTTCAATGACAAAACTGTGGTTGCATGCGGATGAAAGGCCAAAATATCCAGCTATGTGTGGGCATGGCCTTAAGGCACAAAGGACACAGGGTGGCAGGGTACACACACACACACACACACACACACACACACACACACACACACACACACTACTGACACTTTGGGAATGACAGTTAACCTAATCTGTATGTCTTTGGACTGTGGGAGGAAACCAAAGTACCAGGGAGAACATGCACACAGACCTGAGGGAGGAATCGAACCCTCGACGTGCAAGGCCAAAGTGCTAACCGCTACGCCATTGTGCCGCCTGATCAATCAGACAGTTTTGTATACATTACACTTGTATACTCGAGAAGCTTCGTTTCGGTGTCGACATTTAAGATAGTTTGGATCTGGTCCCACAACACATGCTTGAACCTTTCCATCATTTTTGACATGCTAGCTGACTCTGCTGCCGCTATTGCTCAAGCTACGCACCAAACGAACGCAGGATACGCGAGGCAGCCATAATACGTGCGTTCATACATTTAGCGAGTATACTTCCTCCCTATAACTAGCACGTTCATGCTAATTCATGCTAATTGTGGTCTTAAGTTCACACAATACGTGTAGAATGTTATTTAATACATTCAAATAAAAAAATGCTAACAGAGCTGCAGTAAAAACACTAGTAGCAGCCATTTTAAAGCAGCCAGACTTTGGAGGTGATGATTTGGTTTCATCTACAGTAAATCCCCTACATATGAACATTCCAAGATATGAACATGCGTTTGCGAATTTTCAATTGCGGAAGTTACATCACATGTCGGGCGTACTGTACATTGTCAGACGCGCGCAGTGTGCATCCCCGGATATCCAGAAACAAGTGTAAAAGCAGCGGTAATGAAGACGGAACGCCAAGACACAATGACGGAGACAAAAGTGAAAATGATTGAGAGAACGGAGCGACATTGCTAGCTCTTTAAACGTGAATCATTCAACCATCTGCGCGATTCTAAAGAATAAGATCATGAAACAAGTCCGTTTTATACTGTGTATAGCCGATTGTATTCATATCCTAATACCCAGACAATGTTTGTTGAACATATTGGACTTACTAAGCTCTTGGGACAGAATTCCGGATGCTAAATTAGCTAATGCTATAATCTAATGCTTAGGTTTAGAATCTCTGTTTGAGCTACTAGATCTGTCCGCTGAGCTTTGACACACTCTCCGATCTTAAAGGACGAATTTAAAGATGCAAAGACGGTGACAGTTAACACAGTGTAGGAGAAGTATCAGAAGAAAAAAAAAACTCAAAACTCTTACTTCTTGGTAAGACTGAAGCTGTAGGTTTATCGTATGCAGGAAACTTGCTTGGCTGAGGATGAATCCTATTCCAGCTCTACTATTAAATCTTGTCAAGTTAAGGGAGATTGCATGACACCCTTAATCAAAAACGTAGTCACCGCAGGCATGCCTTTCACTGCATAGACATGTGCAATGTTTCCTGCTGTATGTGTGTGTGCTTTATTACTCTGTAAACTGATACAGGAGGGAAGGATTTATTCATAATGTCATTCAGAACTATGTGAATCTTATTGGACCTAATGGGAACCAAGGATAGGTTTAACCGTGTTATTCGTTCTTATCCTACTTGTGCTCCTAAGTGATGTACAGTACTGTATACTGCCGAGTCTTCTGCATGACTTCCTCTCACACCTAACCTCTTGCTTTTTTATAATGTACTTCTAAAGGAATTTGTACGGATTCAGTTCAGTTCCACCCCAAAACGTACTGTACCAAATGTCTAATCTACAATGTGGTTGATTACATAAGGGTTATTAAACAAATGGATTCTCGTCCACCAGGTTACCAAAACGCACGTTTTCCTAAACAGTTTTTGTTTGGTTCATGAAAAATATGGCAGTTTAAGGTAAGAATCTTGCATTTCCATATATTATGGACATGTTTGTGGTACCATATGTTGCACCATCTGCTTTTACGCCATGGATAACGTCATGTAATTATCAAGGATTAGTGTTGCAGCTGTGTTCTGCTCATCAGCCAAACTCTGAAAATGTCACGATTCTAAAGTGGTCAAGTCAAGTTAAAAAAGTAATAATAATCTGGCAAAAAAAAAAAAACTAAAATGTATAGAAAGATACTGCAGGGATTTTACCAACATTTTAACCTTTTTGACTGATTGATCAATGAATTGATTGATTGATTGATTGATTGATGCCATCCACATATAAAGACAGTCTTAAATGAACAATATTGGATTTTTTTTTTTTTTTTTTTTGACAGTCAACATGCTTAATCCTCTCTGACTGATCAGACAAATGAGATTGGACGTAGTGTATCTTGAGAGCTCATCTTCGAGGTCTATTAACTAAATGAGGACAGTCTGGATAGGATAATTGACCTGCTGATTGATTTTAGGTCTTGGACTGCGTGCTTCTTCCTGTTCAAGATGAAGCCTCACATTATATATCCATTTTGTACCTAGAAAAATAATGGAATTGGTCAAGTTTTCATTCCTTTGAACTTTGGAGTCTCACTGTAGTTGATGATTTCTGTTGTATAACCCATTACGTCTTGGCAGGGTGGCAGTATAGAAGTCAGGGCATTACTGTATAATTACTTTTGACAGGAAAATGATTCCGTATTACTCCATTAGACCTTCATTATGAAACATAATTTTGTCAAATCCCATTCCTCAAACAAGCCTTCAAAGTTCTTCACTAATAAACCTTTCACTGACTGGGGACAGTAATAGGGGTGTCCCTACATCTTACAGGAAATTTAACTAATTCCATCTGCTCCCAAAGTAATCCTGGCACATCCCATCAACCCAAGGAACAGTTTTGCCAGTTCCTAAAAAAAAAAAAAAAAAAAAAACCTTTGAACAACTTTCCCCCATAGTTTCTGACCAATCCCACCTGATCTCAATGAAATTATGATGAAGAAATGTTGACCAATTCTGCCCATTCTGACACATTGTGTGCACTCCTAAAGGAATTCTACCCAATCTTGCTCACTTCTAAAGGAATTATAACCAAATCCTACCCACCATTAAACAGATTTTAACTAATCCTGCCCACTCCTGAAGGAATTATGTCCAAACCTGTCCACTGCTAAAGAAATTAGTCTTGCCCAATCTCAAAGGAAAACGACTAATCCTATAATTTTACAATTTTTACATGCATACTTCTGAAGGAATTCTGACCAATCTAGCCTGCTCCTAAGTAACATATGACCAACCCACTGCTAAAGGTATCATGACCAACCTTGTCCAGTCCTAAAGGATTATTATCCGTTCCTGAAGGTGTCCAATTCTGTGCGCTTTTAAAGGAAGTCTAATCAATTTTTTTCCCAGTTCATTCTTGAAGGAATTCTGAACTTTTCAACCCACTATCAAAAAAATTTGACCAACTCCATATATACAAGTAATACAAGTAATTCTGACCCATCTTTTTTATTTATTTATTTATTTATTTATTTATTTTTTTAACCAATCCTGTCCACTCCCAAAGGACTTGTGACCAGTCCTACCCACGTTCACAGGAATTCCCAACAATCCTATACACTCCTGAAGGACTTCTGAACAAATCCTGTCTGCTCCCTCCGAACAGTTCGACCTGCTCTAATAGGAATTATGGCCGATCCTGTGTACAACCTAAGGAATACTGACCAATGCTGTTTTCACCTTCTTAGCAATCCTGTTAACTCCCGGAGGAAACCTGACCAACCCTGTCCACTCCTGAAACATTTGTACCCAATATCGTCCACTTCAAACAATCCCATATGGTCCCAATGAGGTCTAGGCAAATTCATGATTTTGCGTAGGATTTCTGAGAATTCCTGTCCACGAGTAAAGTATTTTTGACCAATTATTTTTGCTCCCAAAGATATTCTCAGAAATCCTTCCCACTCCTGGAGTAACTTTTGCACAATCCCACCTGCTCCTGCAGATGCTCATTTTGACCAACATAAATCAGGTTGCAGGCTTCATACTGTAACTGATGGGCACATAAGCATAAAACCTGCTAAAGGGAACACGTCATATATAAATTGATGATGCTCAAACACTGTAATTAATTGCCAATTAAAAACGTTTAAAAAATTATATATATAAAATTGATTAACTTGCTAGCAGTCTTTGCTGTACAGTACAGTATATTGCATTAAGATCCCGTTTGGTCCTGCTCACTCATCTCTTATGACTGAGAGCAGCTGTCTCTGTGCTGTATGCCGAACATCACCCCAGGTTCAAAGTCGCAGATGTTTCACACACTCAGGCACGTACGGTACAGAACGAGTCCTTCTCCTGCTGCTCTTGAGAACTTTTGCTTTTGGGGTCTTTCCAGAACCCCAGACAATTCCAACGTGTACATTTCCCACCAGATCAATAAGGTGAAAGCAATGCGAAATATTCGCTGATTCCGATTGCTCTGCATAACTACTTGTACACTAATACACTACAGGATTGTACATCCTTACACCCGTTTCTACATTTCCGATAGCTTTAGCTTTTACACTGTGAGTTCAACGTACTGTAGATATGTCAGTGATACTAATGTCCTGTCAGGATTACTTAATATATCACTGAATAAATATTCGAAACAGCATCTTAGTGTTTCATACCAGCACGCGCCGCTTCAGTATTGGACAAGACCCATTATTTCCCCATGCTCAAGTATTGGCCCTCTGACAGGGCACTGCTTTTATTTATTTATCACTTTTGTAATAGTCCGCGATGTAGCTTGGGTTTCCCCAAGGTCTCATTTGATGGAAGGTTCAGCAGTGTTTTCTCTTGACTAATGCATTTTTAATGATAAGCCGCTCAAAGTGCTATGCAGAGGTTAGTGTAATCGCCGGCAGAGCTCTCAGGAGCCATTGTGGCTAACTGACAGAGGTCAAAAATGGCTACGTAGAAATTAAATCCTGAAATATTGAACATATACCCAAGGGTTGTAATACAGTAGTGCGATGATGCATCCTAACCTGGACATCCGAAATAGTTATATCTATGACACTGTCACGGCTGGCTATGTATGACGCAAGCGGATCGTTTTCCTTTCTTAGCCTAGCTTTTGTTCTACTATATAATCTTAGGATCTAGGTAAGCATGACGTGTTTGATCGAGTCGCTCATTTAGCCTAAAAGTTTTGGAACGAAACACGTTTGGACCCTACAAGAACGCCTGAGTTGGTATAATTTAGGTCGAGGCGGCTTATGCTGTTACGTTGGTTAATCTGACAGTGCACATGCATCAAAACAAAAAGTTGAAATCAAATAAGTTGCTATAACGTACCAACAAGGCAGTAAGCCGTAATTAAAGTTGAATCTTTTTCAGAGTCCTCTTTTTAGACACCATGTTGTCGTATAATATGATATATTCATTTCACTGTGTATTTCTTTCTTTTTTTTTTCTTCTTTTTTTTTTATGCATGATGCAACCATACTGCAAAGACCTGAAGTCATGACACCTGCTACGTGGCAGATAACATTTCAACCGGCAGCTTGACAGAAACACGAGTTTTCCATTTCCTGCGAGACTGAGTTACACCACAACGTTCATCTGTTGACCAAGTTACGACCAACCATCAGGACTCAACAAACCTTGAAAGATTTAAAGAGCCGTTTAGTGACGGTTAGCTGCTTGTCATTCATGCTAGCCAGGCGTCTAGAAATTGTTCAGAAATCCAGTAAACTTGTGCTCGTATACAGAATCTTAACTGCACCTTTTTAAGGTTGTCTTCGGCATTTTTAAAACTAGAACAAGGAAAGGCATTCGCACAGCTCCGAGGAGTCAGTCAGATTGCAACCTTGAATATTCTGAAGCTCCGTGCCAGAAAAGTGGACCAAACATATAAGAGGCTAATAAAACGACAGGTTAGCATTCATTTCCTAGATGTCCAGTTAAATCAAAGATAAATCAAGTTACACTAAATGAAGGACATTTCTTTCCTGCCTTGGTTATTTTTGGAACAACCTCAGCAGCAACCTCATTTCCCCTCTTGTTTCTTCCAACCACTCCAATCTAATCTCTCACTTGTTCATGCCTTGAAAGCTATTCACTCATTCATCGTCTAGCCTGAAGCTTACAGTGTTTCAGGGGTCCAATCCACCACAGGACACACACATTCACATGCTACCGGACAATTTGGGAACGCCAGTTAACCTAATCTGCAAGTCTTTGGACTGTGGAAGGAAACCAGAGGACTCCATCAGAGGAAACGCGCAAGCACGGGGAGAACATGCAAAGCTCCATGCACACAGACCTCAAGGCGGGAATCAAACCCAGGACCTTGGAGGCGCGAGGCGACAGTGCTGACCATTAACCCACCGTATGCCTCCTGGCTGGGTTTTATGCTTGAATGATCAATAGGTCACTATTATGGCTTAATAATCAAAAACATTTCTGTGGAGCTGCTCGGCTACGGGACCTGAACTGAAAACGAGACCTCAATACTACATTTAAAAATACAAGAATAGTTTGGCTTTTTAGAAGCAAGATATGAATTAATGAGGGGTGGATCAAGACTTTTTGCTTAATATTAATTAGCTTGCTTATTTGGATGTCTGTAGTGGTATTGATGATCACTTAGTCTGAAAAGAAATCGATGAATCCCTAGAAGCAGGAAGTCCAACCCATTATTTCTTAAATCGCAAGAGTCTCCTTTCTCCATCCAATTTATTTTGAAGCTACCTGATCTCCTCTCGTCAGGAAGCTCTTATTGAGCCGCAGTCAGTGGAATTATTCGCCCTATGTGCATGCTGTTCTGAGAACAATTTATTTCTGGGAAGCATATCTACTTTCTGTCTCTTGTGTTAAGGCTTGACTGGGGAAGTTACGAATCAGAAATCATTCACGTGCCAGTAAATCCCCAGACCATCTAAACAGAAGCTGTGCGCAGGTACAGAACTTCATCCTCATGTCTCCATTAATTAAACAGGAAATTTATTACTCCTTTCCAGAATTGTGGAAATTGAATTCTTTGCAAAACATTACATTTCTGCTTACATCATCCAAGCATCAGATTAAATAAATAAATAAATAAATAAATAAATATGTGGTTCACGGGTTATTGTAGAGAAGTAATAACGGCATTAGGATGCGATTCGCTTAATTGAAATATTCTCTTCGAGTCTGACTCTGTAGCTCAGGTGGAGCTGTGATCATCTTAAAAGCCTCCATGTACAAAGTTCTTCACTTAAGCTAATGAGAAGTCTGCGTGTCGACATCAGCACTGTCTTCCTTGTCATCCTCTCCAAAAGATGAAGAAAAATCATTCTAAAGGCTGTACGAATAATCACCGAGCCGTCATCAAAGCGGGTTCGATGTCTTACACCTTTGAAGCCGTCAGCATTAATAGGCAAGGTCGAGATGACAAAAAAGTTAGAAAGTAAGTTTTTTTTTTTTTCAAGCTTTATTAAGACAGAGATAAAAATCAATCCTCGCCCCTGCAAACGGATCCTCTGTTTTTGCCAAGTCAATCAAGAAAAGCTTTAGTAGAATCTAGCAGCTAATCTGCTTTCTTTGTGTGTGTGTGTTTTTTTATTTATTTTTTTTATGCAACATGCTAATAATTACATAGTGATATTGTGATGTTTCCACATGTCATGTTTTTTTTAAATTCTTTATTCTTTATTCTTTTTTTATGAAATCCAGAAATCCGGCAAAAAAATTACATTTATTGAAAAGATTATCTTTAAAAAGATGATCTTTCTGCCAGGAAATTAAAGCTTCCACTACCAACAATAATTCTGTGTTTGCTTTAGAAAGGCAAAAAGAATGAATAATTGAAAAGCAATAGCTATATACATACATACTGTACGCTGCCTGGCCAAAAAAAAAAAAAAAAAGAAGAAGAAAAAAACGCTATTTCAGAAAGGTCAAATTATTGAGCTGCATCTAGCAAAGAGATGTAAACAATGGATGAGATGTGAAATTACTGGAACTGGATCCAGTCCATGATCACTTAGACATGGTAAAAAATCAACAGTTAAAACCAGAGCTCCAGTATGTTTAAAAGTGAAAGTAACAGCATTCGCACACAAAGAGCATTCGCATTCGCATTCACATACAATGTAATGAGAACTCACAGGATTGGGATTTTAAATAAAAAATAAAATAAAATAAACACTTGTTAGAGAGACTCATCAGGAAAATTTGCAGCAGCATAAACACTTCACTATGGAGTTTTTCTTCGCTGATGGCACGGGATATACAGTATTCCACGACTCAAATTGTAAACAAACAAAAATGGTTCTAGGAGCATGAGGAATAATTTTTTTTTTTTGCTTTGTACACAGTGTTTGCATAATAAAGGTTCACTTTAATAATAAAAAAAAAATGAAAAATTTAAATAAGATTTTATATTTAATTCACTTGTGGTTACATTTAATGTTATGGAACATCAACACATCAAATAAATACCTATTATCACTTGGGGTAAAGGAGTTATAGAGTATTCGTCCCCTTTCATTTTCAAAAAAAAAAGAAATTTATTTATTTATTTATTTTAAACAAAACAAACAAAAAAAACTTTTTTTGCAGATCTGGGAAAATCTCATTGTTTCTCAAATGCATAGTCTGAATGAGAAGCACAGGAAATCGTTTGAAGCAGGTCTATAATTGTGCGGAAAAAAAAAAAAAAAAAAAAAAAAACCTGACATGGCTTTTGGACTTAAGTAGCTAATTCTTCAAGTACAGATCATTTTCAAACGTTTCAACAATTTAACAAATGGCTGCCACTATAAACAAGCCTCCTTCTTGGCAAATACACCTGACTGGCAATTAGGAGCACTTCCTAAATCATGGCACGAACATTTACTTCAAGCGCAATTACTTCTATTCATTTGACAAGTGATGTAGGACTGGGTGGTTGAGATCAAGGGCTGAACAGTGGCTCTCTGGGAGTCCTGGGATTTCACCTCACAACAGCCCTGGCATACACACACAACCTTAGCATAGAGCAAGCGCGGCCTATTATCTCAGCACTCTGGGAGATTTGGCAGAGCTTTATCTCTAAGCCCAGGCTGTTATTAGATGCAGAAACAATCATGGCCTGACAAACCGAAACTGCTGGATAAATGGCTTGGCCTGGGAACCTGGAGCTGGTGTCCTGTCCTTCCTCAAGCGTCGTCTCCTGGGTACCTTTTGGAGCTTTAAATGCAAATCTGGGGGAGGTTGAATACAAACTTGCAGAACTAGAAAATAATGGTAAATTTTTTAAAATGAAGATTTATTATTCATCGTTTAATTATTACAAAACCGGCTTTTGAATATGCAAACGAATCACTCTGGCTAGCATTGCATGAAATGAAATTTCCTCCTCCTAAATGTAGCCAATTAAGAATTTGCTTACTTTTACTTTTTTTTTTTTTTTTACACACAGACAAAGCTATCAGGGCAGCACGCTACATAGCCCTTTTTTTTTTTTTTTTTCTTTTTACAGATGAATGCTGATGGCACATTCGAGATGATCAATACAACACAGCTTTCCGCCCTCTTTCTATCTTACGTGCTGAGGCAAGTCTTTCCTTTTGAAAGTATTTTCCTTTCATTTGGGCAATTCAGGGACTGCTCTGGGGCCGAACGAAATTGCATGTTTCACGTCCTGCTGAGCTACTTGAAAAGAATCTTCTGTTTCTCTCGCTCCAGGGTCCACCTGGTGGATCATGAATCTCCGGGTTAATTCCTTGATGAAAAGTTCCGCCAAAAAAAAAGAAAAAAAAAAAACTTTTGGCCAAGACTATATTGGATGACAATGTCTTTTTTTTTTTTTTGTCTTACTTGAAACACTGTGGTAAGAAGGACGTGGTGGTGGGAAAGTGGGGTGGTATTTTTCACTGGGAGGATGTTTCGTTGTAAATTATACACACCTTCATCTTTAAACTATGAAGTAATGGAATTGCTACGAGATCCAGCTTTATGAACATTCCTCAATATTCAATGACTGATTATGAACCTTTAGGCAAAACCTGTTGTTCTAACTTAAGTTCATCTGTCACCATGAATATGTTTCTCCAAAACGATTGGAGACGTTGGCCAATAGAAACCAGAGCTACTGTATGTTTAATAGTGAAAGTAAGAGCTCAAAGGATTGGGACTAAACAGCTGTGCGCCCACTAGTCAGGAAAAGGTCTTGGGTTTGCCAGGGAGCTTAAAGTTGGGCCTTTGGAGCATGTGGTCATGTGGTCCTGATGAGTCTGTTCCTGATCGGGTAGGAAGGGAAGCACATAAAGCGATGCAGCCACCAGGCATAATGATCTGGGGTTTCTTCAGTTGTTCAGGTCTAGACTCAGCAACGTTGTGTGGCAACCTGAATGTCCACCGTTTATGGAGTTTTTCTTCCCTGGTTTCACAGGCATATTCAAGCCATCCTTGTGCATTATGAGTGTTAAGCTAATAAAGGTCAGAATGGATATCAGTCAAGTGCTTTTGGAAAACATTTTATTCGTGAATTGTTAATCCTCAGTCACAGCAATGATATGAGAAACTGTAACCCTGATTTATGATGCCATCACACACACACACACACACACACACATAAAGATTTCTGTGTATCACAAAGCACTCTGGGAAATGCTTCATTATCATCTGTTTATGACGGCAACCGAGAGTCTCGGATATCAGTTTCGAACCTGCGAATGAGCTGCTCTCCCGCGGGAATTAATCCCAGACATACTGTATGATCGCATGCCAGTTTCTTTGAAACCTCTCTCTAAAGATTCCACACAGTCGATCTCAATCTATCAAACCCAAATCTGCATATCAGCATAAATAAACAAATAAATAAATAAATAAATAAGATTGCATTTCATTGTCATGTTAAATATATAAAGGGCGTAATTTTAGCGGAGGTGTCAGCGCCAATATTTTGAACCTGACACTATGATTGTATAAAACCGTTGCATGAACTTATAATGTCTTATTTGCTGCCTAAATAAGAAGTTCAAAGTGATATTATAATAACTGCGCTGAAATCCATGGCATCATGAGCTTTCAGTGTAAATAGCTGTTTTGGGAGTTTTTTTATATATATTTTTTTTTTAATAATTTGTCCATATGAGACATAAAAGCCTCGTACTAGCATGTTTTTGTGTAATATTAGACTAAATTGTTTCCTGACACATTTGGGTCCTGTTTGTTAACTTTCTTGAAATAAAAAGCAGAGACCTTTTTTTTTTAGAAAACCTTATACTGTAGAGAATGTGCAGAAAAAGAGCCTCGAGCATGGCTTCATGATTTTTTTTTTTGTTTTTTTTTAAGAGAACAGACATCACGCACTGTACGCCTAAAAGCAGAACAAGCCATATTTAATATTTTATAGCTCTGAATGAATCTCAGAAACATGCAATGTAGTTATATACGCATAAATAAGCGTACAATGTGCATTCATTCTGATTCATTGGAAACACTAAAATGAATCAGATTCCATGTCTCAAAAAAAAAAAAAAAAGAAAAAAAAAAAGAAAAAAGAAAAGCTTTGTGTTTTTGTTGCCAGTCTAAATGATCTCATCAGTTTTGCCCCGGGGCTGTTTATTTTCCCCTCCTGTCCTCTACCCTCGTGTATGTTCTCATTACAAGGTTGATCTACCATGACTACATTTTTAGCATCCGATTATGTAACGCTGCGTCTTGTAATGAACTCAATTCCTTCGTGACGAATCATCTCTCAAGGCTGATTTGAGATCAGCGTTTGTAGTTCGGCTAAGAAGCTGTAAAGAGATCAGATTTGTGGATCTCCTCGGAGGAAAGCTCCCACGCCACGCTGGCTGGATGGCAGAAACCTCCGGAAACGGGTCTCTGAGGCATAACGGCGTCGTAGTGCATGATATTTCCACATAATGGCACGCTGACGTGTCGACACTTGGCAGAATCTGGCGACGTCTTTGTGAGTACAAGAGGCTGTGCTTCACTCAATTAAGCTTTTAATCGCATCGAGCTGTTATCCAGGGTAGCAGTGACCTAAATCCTAATATTGCGTCGATATTAAAGATCATAAAACTGATGAGATTTGATGTAGCGCACCTGCTTTCTCTTGTGTGGGTTTATCATTATCACATTTAAACACAAGGAAACAGAAAATATATGGATCATAAAATGATTTTTTTTTCTCCACTGTAAAGTTACACTTTTAAACTCAAGACAAAAAGAAACAAAAAAGAAAAAAGCAATTTTTTAAATTATTTTTATTACCCTTAATACTCACCAGCTTTTAAAATAGCACTTGATCCAGCACATCCCTTTAATTCACCTTTTTTTTTTATTTATTTATTTATTTATTTATTTATTTTCTATCACAAGCCAGGACATGCAGGATCTAATCAGGTTTGTTTCCTTTTTTTTTTTTAGCTATTTTTTTTCTTGTCAAGTGCATAAAATAAATCTACCACCAAAAATAGTTTATCAAGTTTTTTTTTTTCTTAAATAACACTCAACAAATTTACTTATATTAGTGGCAAAAATCAAGGTCTATCTGATAAAAACATGTAAAATCAAATTGATCTGATTGATTAACCACTCAGAAACTACATTCCTGAAGTATTGGCACCCTTTATAAAAGCGGCCAACAAATTAGCATATAATGTAATTTAAACATTTAAATGTGAAATAATTAAAATGATCAAATTAAGATTTTCTCTGCTGGAGTATAATGGATTATAATTCATTTATAATATTATTAAACATGTTCCATCTTTTTTGCATTGGTCTTAATTTCACAGGACTCGTTTGCCATTTTTCATACAGGGAAAACAAAAGCTTTAAAATAAACAAAACAACACCAAAAGATCCTATTTACATCCAACTGGCATAAATTGTTGATTAATAAACAGATTGTGATTCGATAATATATACATGATGCAAACAATCATTAAAATATTTCCACTCAAACGAAGAGGAAAACCATTCTCATTAGCACTTTCATAAATAATCGCTTTTTCTTTTTGATCTCCAAATAATTTCTTCTCCTAATATGTGTGTGTGTGCATTGCTCACCAAAATGTGAGATTCATTCATTTTAATTAAATCTTAAATCAATTTCATTTTCAATTTAATTTTTTTTCCACAGCCTGAGGAATCTCTCTATTCACAACCCAATTGTTTCACGGTGCTTTTTCATCTCAATAAAACATTAAACAACCAGCGATGAGCTTCCTCAAAGTCGAAAATCATTTCATTTCCTCTTACCAAATTACTTTCCCCTCACTCATCTCTTGTCTTTGCAGCTCTGAGTCTTTCTTTTTTTTCTCCAGGATTAACATGTAGCATGAAAAGGACATGCAAAAAAAAAAAAAAAAACCCCAACCACCACCACCAAAAAAAAAAAAAAAAAAAAAAGAAACACCCTCCGGGCATGAGTCATGTCAAAGCCCATTCACGGTTTACTGCCATCTGCTCGTGTACAGTATATCACTGCTCTCATTGGCCTAATGCTAATCGTAACATTGAGTTATTACCTCACTCATCACACGATTAAAATGAGATGTGGCCTGGCAGAGTGCTGAGGTAATATCGGGTCGGGGTGTAAGTGCGAATGTAGGAAATGAATCCAGGTTTAAGATTCAGTAAAAAAAATAAAAAAATTTAAAAAAAAGTCTAAAACCAAGTAATTACAAGATCAGTAGCAAAATTCTAAGGCGAAGAACTCTAACAGCCATTTTATATCTAAAGAGTTTTACTGATTCAAAATTCACAACATTTGGGGTTAAATTTTGGGTTTAAATAATTATTAATGATTTGATGAAGCATTAATAAGTACCGGGTAGAGTAAAGATTTTCCTTAGTGTCAGGTTTATTGCTATAACATTTACTACGACTATAATATTTATTACTACTACAAGTACTACAGATAATAACAATACAAAATATTGTTTCAAAATAGCACAGTGAGGGAGGACAACATGAAGAGAGCAACTGAAAAGAAATCAGCAGGTGCTACACATATTTCAATGACCCAAAATGTGTCGCTTTTTATTATATAACTAATAATAATAAAAACAATAATAATATTTATTATTATTGTTGTTGTTGTCATTATTGTTATCATATAGTTTTATAAGAATCATAATAATAGTAATAATAATATTATTATATTATTAGTTATAATATTATAGAATTTTATATATAAAAATAAATAATAATAATAATAATAATAATAATAATAATATCCACACACATTAATCTTTCGTCTGCCTTTCATAGTTACAAGTAAAAGCAAACAAAACTAATTCACTATGTTATTTTTTCTTTTTTAACTGTATAACTTTTTCTGCTCAACTTTTTGATAGGGAACATTTGGAGTCAATACACAGTATGTGTTGATTGATGCATCTCTACTATTCGGTTGAGGTATGCTGTGAAAAAAACTCTAATAGTCTAATAGATGTAGCTGTGTCTTTAAACAGAATATTCCTTTTCACTTGCTTCTTTTCAACATGTTTGTTAGAAATAAAACGGATCTGATGCCCAAAATCATTTGTCTTGTTGCACCACAACACAATAAATGGTAGAAGCAGATTAGTGTGATTTGTAAATATTTTAATACTATTACCATGAAGAGACAACTCAACCATTTGGAAGATGTTGGCAATCTTGTTATAATATATACACGTTTGTGTGTCTAAATGTAAATATACATTGTTGTTAAATGTATTTATTATTTTTGAGCAACGCTGTGACTGAAATCTACAATATATAACACATGCATTAAATAAGTCAAAGTAATTCAAATAATAATGAATTGAAAAATTATGTCAATTATTTTTTAATGAACAAACAAATACATTTTTGAAAGAAAAGCTATAGTTATGGAGCATCCCTCATTACAGGGTTACATTTGGTCAAGATTTTTAGCGGTGAGAATACTGACCACAACATGATATGTTTTTACAGGAAACGTTGAGGTTGATTTGTTCTTCAGTAAAAGTTCTTGAGTGTAGAACAATTTTTTAGAGCTTATTTTTTGATTAAATAAACATCAGCAGATTGTGCGTAGGATCCATAAAAACAAGTCGGTTCCTTATGTTACTTTCGTAGGAGCTTTAAAAACGTTCATTCCTCGCTGTTCTTTCTCGAACACAGCTCGCCAGGTTACCGAGAAACCATAGGCTGAATTTCCTTCTGTCCTGAAGACTTTCCTCTGCTGCAAAACATAAACTTACAGCTTTACATTTAACTGTATGAAAGCGCCAACACTGCAGACTCCTTCCCTAAAGAAACTAAAGAAATGAAATGTCTTTGAATAAATGAAAGAGCAGCGCTTATTTATAGAAAAGTAAGCCAACACTTTCTGACCAATCAGAAATGTGTAACTCAGTACGTCCCCTACATATGAACATATTTGTTCGTAAGTCTAACAAACATTGTCTAGGTACTAGGATACTAACACAATTGCTTATACTTGGTATAAAACTAACATGCTCCATGATCTTGTCCTTGTTCGTTCGAATCGTGCCGATGGTTGATGTTACAAGAACGAGCAAACGTCTGCTTTTCACCTCGCACCATTCAATCAATCATTTTCACTTTTTTGTCTCCATCATTATTGCTTGGTGCTTTTTAGCAGTACCAGCTTCATCTCCAGTCGCTCCCGGACGTCCTGGGTTGCTCACTGCACGCACGTGATGATGTACGCTGGACATGTGGTCTAACTTCTTTGTCCCTTTAGATGTGAAAAATACAAACATTCTCACAAAATGAAAAACGCCACGCAGCTTCCGCCCTCGACCTACTTTTTTTCCACTGAAAAATGATGTCTCCGTGATTGACATGTCCATCAGTCATACTAGCGTTCCAACTAGGCCCTTGTGCCCTTCATTCAGCC